>JAVJIF010015195.1:0-74689 GCA_038442645.1 Agave tequilana
CCCCCCCCCCCCCCCCCCCCCCCACCCCCCCCCATGCCTCCTCTCCCCCCTTCAGTTTCTTATATTCCCATGCTACAAGAGCAAGAGCCACCTCCACCTCAAGAAGAAGAGAGAGAAAGAGCAAGAGTTACTAGAGAGAGAAACAAACAAAGAATCAAGAAAGAGAGAGAGGGAAAGGAGAGAGAGAAAGAGAGATGGAGGGAAGAGTCCTCCTCTTTCCCCTTCTCCTTCTTGCTCTCGTTGGGCCTTTCTTTGGGCTTGTCGGCCCGGCATCCGCTGCTTACCCACGGGCTTCCTACAGGGCCCACGCTTACCGGCACTGCCGGATGGAGCGGGCCATGGCGGAGGTCGCCGCCGTTGCAGCTCCCTCCCCTCCTCCTCCGGTACTCCACGCCACCTCCCTCTCTCATTTATTTTTTCTATATTTGTTGTTTCTTGGTTTTAATTAATTCTTAATTAATTGAATTAGCAGTGATTTGTCAAGAGAACCGACTTTTACACCAAGACCCCCAAGTCCACCAAATTTCTCATCTCAATGTAGTTTCTTTCTTCGCAATTTCGGCACTAAAAATTACTATATTTTCATTCTCAACCTGCATTTCTTCTCTTTTATTAGCTATTTACCAATAAAAACTTACAATTTTTCTCCAAAAATGTAATAAAATGTTGCACCCATTGAGAAACAATGCGCCTTGTGCATGCGAACAAAGAATAACTTGTTGTGTCACAATTTCTTAATGTGTAATATGATAATATTTAGAAGTATTCTTTCTTGTTATATTCTCTTTATCTCAAATGTTGGCAAGCTTTTGTTGTTATCACATTGACAAAGATTCAACCCCTGTTTCATTGACAAGAACTGACATACAATTACAACCAATTTTGGATCAACGGTGCAGAGCCCGTCCTCGAAATCACGTGTGTATCACGTGACGGACTACGGCGCCGATCCAACGGGGAGCACCGATTCGACGGCTGCGATCGCGAGGGCCGTCTCCGACGCCTTTGGCGTGCTGTCCGATCATGTTCTGATGCCTGGGATAAAAGATCTCGGCGGCGCCGAGATTCACCTCGACGGCGGGGCCTACTTGATCAGTAGTCCGATCAAGTTGCCCTCCTCCGGGGGCGGCAATCTTAAAGTAAGTCTCAGGTTCAAGTCCAAGCTACAAACTTTATTTAAACTTACCTGAATGGGTCTAAATCGTAAAACTTTGATGCGTGTAGATACACGGTGGTTCGCTACGGGCGACCGATAACTTCCCAGCAGACCGGTACCTGATCGAGCTCTGGGCCGCGCCTGATTCCAGCTCGCCGTCAGCGAGAGTAGCCAATGCTGCAGAGCTGTTATCGACATCAGGCTACGAGTACGAGTACATCACCCTCAGGGATCTCATGCTGGACGCAAACTATCGCGGCGGCGGTATCGCGGTGGTAAACTCCCTTCGGACGACCATCGACAACTGTTACATCGTGCATTTCGAGTCTGACGGCATTTGGGTGAAGGGAGGGCACGAGACCCTCGTCAGGGGGTCCTATATCGGGCAACACATTACGGCAGGCAGCGATCCCGGGGAGAGAAACTTCTCCGGCGTGGGGATCAATTTGAACGGGAACGATAACGCCGTCACCGACACCGTGATATTTTCCGCGGCCACCGGAGTTTTGATCTCCGGTCAGGCTAACACGCTGAGCGGAGTACACTGTTATAACAAGGCGACCGGGTTCGGGGGCACGGGCATATATCTGAAGCTGCCCAATCTGACACAGACCCGGATCGTTAACTGTTACCTGGATTACACCAGCATTGTGTCAGAGGACCGGTTCAGCTCACGGTGTCGAACTCCTTCTTCCTCGGAGACGGCAATGTGGTGCTCAAGTCGGTGAAGGGAGTGATCAAGTCGGTGAACATTGTCGACAACTTGTTCTCCGGGGGAGGGCAGGGGACGGAGATCGTGCGGCTGGATGAAACGAACGGGGGTTTTACAGACGTCGACGGGGTGGTGGTGGAACGGAACGGGGTGGACGGGATGGTGATGAAATCAACGGTGGCAAAGGCGACGGTGAAGGGGAACGACACGAGCTGGACCGTTGATTTCTCGTCGGTGCTGCTGTTCCGTGACCGGATCGATCACGTGCTGTACTCACTGCAGGCGGAGTCCGGGTTCCCTAATCATGCTTTGAGGAACGTGTCCGGCAACCGGGTGGTGATCGAGGCTGACGTGGCGGTGCCGGCCACCGTGCACGTGGCGGTGGACCAGATCGGAGGGAGTATTATGAGTTAAAACTGCGAATAGGAAAGATTACAAAAATAGGTGCCGGAGAATTATTTGGCCCCGTGCAGCACAAACTGTATTCAACATGATTGAATAATAGTCAGTTTCTTTCTTTTACCTGTGGTTTGTTCATAGGAAAAAGAAAAAAAAAAACACTTGTAACCTGTCAGTATTTCTTACTGAAAGGAAACAATGTGTCAATGTCCATAAAAATACAACCTGTAACCAGTGAAAATGAGTAAAATTTAGAACTATTCCTCTAATATTGCGTTCAGATTGATAAATCAACAATTGAATCTTGATTCACAATGCACATTATTTGTTTCAGGTGTAAATTAGTGCTTCTAAACAGACCAAGAAACAACCTGAATGTAAATCTCAATCATATGGAGATAAAAATGTGACCTTAACTGATCAGCTGCTGTGTCTGTTGGTGTCACATTCAACAGTGATTGTTTCCATACATGTAACAAATGACAATTACACCGATGCTACCAAATTATCACAGACTGCATATATCGCTGGTGCTCTATCATTGGCTGCTTGTTCTGTAATTAGCGCCTGATACCAACAATAACAGCTTAAGTTGCTAATCCGGGAGGTTAAATCCACGACGAATTGCCTGTTTACTATTCAGAGTTTCTTCATCACAAGATTTCCATGAGCATATACTTCATCAGTTACCCTTTCAGACTGGCGAACTTAAGTTTCCAGACAACACATACGAACATAAACAAACCAAATGAACACGGCAGATTCCATTTTACGCACGAACCAACAATTGTCAACGTCTATTGTTGCTATCAGAAGCTCTCACCATCAGAACTTATACAAAGAAGCAGTTGGACATGCTGATGAAACAAAATTTACGCGCGTGCAACCTCACCAGCGAGATAGTTGTTGCTCATGATGTCAGATGAGGGCAAGCCACCTACGATTCTGCTTGAAATTTTAAACAGGAAGGAAAGAGTCAAATCGGCGTTAACTCCGTTTTCCAAAGATGTAACCAAGAGTCCAACCATATTTGGAAGATGAGTGTCGCTGTGGGTACAAAGGTCAGAGATTTTGAAGGATGTGATGGATTCATGATACACGAATTTCATTTTTGTTTCAAGCAGTGAAAGTTATTGTGGTGGAGATTTTTCGCAATGTGCAATCAGACGGTCAATACATACCACAAGTGAGATTAGAGAGTGTGTGCAGCAATAAAAAAGAAAGACGAGAGTTTTTTACGTGAAAATCTTAATCGGGAAAACCCACAGGGAAGAGAAGGAGAATCCACTATAATTCACATGCTATAAGAATTATAAGAATTGTTTGACATAGTCTTAGTGTTGGGCTTAACTGAAAGAAAAGAAGATCCAAAATCCTTCCCCTTCCCTCTGGTTGGACGAGAAGTTATATTTATACTTGACTGATCTCTGTACCTGGAAGCAGATGGTACAAGTGTGATCCTCGTAAACACAAAACTACAAGCGATGTACACGCAATTTCTCATCTTGAGTAACACAGGTCAAAGAGCTTCTGAAGGATGTGATGGATTCATGATGCACAAATTTCATTTAAAACAAGGGAACTAGATAGAATAAAAATCCGTGGGCACTCAAAATGGGATGGAAAATTTCTATGTTGCCGTCCAATTTGACAATTTTTAAGCAAACGAATTGCACGTGTTTGCAGTCTCCAGTCTACAACATCAAACTTCCAAATGACCAGCATGAGTCCACCTGCATCTGCATCTGATGTCAAGTCTCTATGTATGATCAACTGAACTGAATTCCTGCAGGTGGACAAGGACAATGAAAATATCAAGAACCTGAGAGGAGAAAGCATAGTGTCAGGACCACGGTATACACGATTGTTGAATCAGAACAGGCCTGTATCCATCTGATCCCAATACAGCTTCAGTTCGTCAGACACAGATCCAAACTAAACCAGGCATGGTCTTGAGTTGGATCTTTCTCGCGTATCTACCCATGAGCCACTGAACTACATGTAGTCATTCTAATCACGCCGAGATTGATCATGTCAGTCCTAGCTTAACGATCGGTTAAGCTCTGGATCCGTAACGATCTGAAACTTGAGGTTGGGGACAATTTGCACCCCTATGCTGTGGCCAATTTGACCTGAGAGAGGCAAACCAATTCTAACTTTTCTTTAAGTTGTTGACCCACTTTTCCATAGAAATGTAGAGGAAACCAATCAGGTACAACAAAAACCTAGTTATATCAATAGTAATATTTAGTTCGTTATTAACAACAGAAAAGTCAATAAAGCAGCTTAAGTTTTGCTTCTAGTGGTTTGGTGAACTAACATCATAATGCATAAGAGTGCTTGTGGTCATCCCATCAGATCTCTAACAAACTCTTAGGCATTTTCATCAAATCATCAAGAACATTTGATTATGGAGAAGATTAAATAATCCCTGTTTGGCAACCTAAACTAACAAACTCTGCTTCTTAGGATCCCTAGTATATGTTGAAAAAAATTCTGAATTAATCTCAGGTATAATTAGAATTCTACATGTGAACAAGATGTTTAATGCACTCCTTAGGTATATACTTCCTCGTACATTTTGTGTGTCACACATAATTTAATACTTCCAGAAGAACACATGCATGATAAACATGGTCCCAAAATCTATTAGGGGAGGGAAAAACACAGCATCAACTGAGTCTGACACATCAACAGAAACAAAAGAAAAGGAACAGAGAGATCCAGATTCTTATTTTCCCTTTTTTTTTTCCGTTTTAATTCTAGAGCCAAATAATAATAACAGAAAATTAGCCTTGGACTCCTCCCTATTTCATTTAATTAGGGAACTCAGTCAAATATTTGTTTTCGCCTCAGCCTCATTACACGTCGGCCATGTGGTAAAATTCAAATTGTCCACCGCTGATAACTAACTCATAATTTCTATTTTTTTACCCTTTTATCAAACTCTTTCTTCCTTAAATAATTTAATTTCCTTTTTTACCCAAAACAAAATTTGGACATTATTCGATGGTTCTTTGAGATTGTTTAATGGTTCAATTTGAGGATTTAAACCTCATTTTGTTCATGATGGATTTATTTGTGTTTGTTTTTGATGGATTTATTTGTGTTTGTTTCCGCGGTGATTTTTGATTTTTTTTTTTTGGTTAAGTTATGCTAGATGATGATGTTGCTGAAAGGAGTCGTCGTCCTTTTATGTGAGGACCACGACTCATCATCGCAGTCCTTTTATGTGAGGATTGCGATCAGAGGTCTGCGACTTCATGGTTGCTGTCCTGAAGTCGCAGTCCTCTAATTACAATGTTTTTGTGAGGACTCTGGTCATGATCGCATCCCTCTTTTTTGAGAACTCCGACTGCAATTATGATTGTAGTCGTAGTCGAGAACTTCAACTGCAATCATGATCGCAGTCGCAGTCAGATGATTTAAAATGCCCATTTGTAAGAACTGCAGCTGCGACCATAGTTGCAATCACAATTCACTTCTTTGGGACAAAACCACCAGCGCGTTTCATAATGTTAGATTTTTGTTCTCAAATTTGATCGAAGATCTAAAAATCATCTCGAAGATGATCGTGATTTAAGCTTTTTTTCGCCTTCAATTTCTTCATTATGCTTAGTGTCGCTGTCCTTTTGACAAAAATAAAAATCAACCAACCACTTTTCCATTAAAAAAGATGATGGATATTTTTGTCTTTTTTCCGAAATAGAGCATTTTCAATGCTCGACACGGGGGTGATCCATGTTCGTCCTAAAAGGAGGAGATCCGGGTGGGAAAAAAATTGTAATTAAGGTTTTGTCTAATTAAGTTTTACTATGGGAGGTTTTGCCCAAATCCCCTAATAATAAATATATCTAGTATATCTATGGAAATTAAAGATTTTATTCTTGTGTATAATTGTAAGATTCATGTGATTCAATCCTGATTTTGTTACAGGTGTATAATGGAAAAGGATTAGGTGAAGTTCCAAAGAAAGAAAAAGGAGGGAAAGAAGAAAAAAACCACCCATTTCTAGGAATTTTTGTCGACATACATAAACTATGAAGTTTCATTGTTGCTTCTAGGCTAAGATCTCTCTCTCTCTCTCTCTCTCTCTCTCTCTCTCTCTCTCTCTCTCATGCATAAGTTAGGATTTTTGGGCATTTAACAGTATTAAACTTTTTGCTTATATATAACCTAGAGTTTTCACTGGTATTCTCACTTTAAAGAACATGATATACCAAATACCAACATGAAAAGGAGATAGGAAAATCTTAAATTGATATTTCTATAATGTTTTTCCTTAGAACTTCTAGGTAGAAGAGTAAAAATTGGGACCCGTTGCGAAAGACATATTTCGAGGCCTTTATCAGAAGACTACATTTAAAGAAGAACATCAGGTGAAAGTTTCAGATACAAAGAAAAAAGGAGGGGACGACACAGTCCAAAGTGTATTATATACAGAGCAAGTGTTTTTTTAAGACTTCTAAGTAATAAGACGAATATATGCTATACATAGGTGATCCAAGACTCAAGCGTTTATCAGAAGTCTGATATTGGAAAAAGTAAATAAAAATGAAAAGGAATTTATCCAGTTCAGGTTAACTATATTGATTCCATCAATAACAGTGCATATCTATTGCAAATGTTACAGCCATAAATTATTTTTGTTTCAAGCAGTGAAGGTTATTAAGTAATATAACTTTAGGTTGATATTGCAGTTTGTTCTAGCTTGTGTTTGTTTGTTCAAACTTACATACTTTTGCAGAAATACATATTTCATGTCACTGAATTTACCTCTACATTATCTTTACTTTTCCAAACGTCAAGGTGCGCAATTATCATGAGTGATTGTTTGTTTGGTTCACCAACTTTGCTACAATTTCAAAGGTCATGACTGGTGTCAAATGGAACCAGCAGATTCTTGGTGGCAGTTTTTTCCCAGGTTCCAAACAAGGCAGCCATTAAAGCACTTGAGCTGGCAGCACGTCAGGCAGGCCCTCAGGATTGATATACCACAAGACATATACAGAATATAGTGTATTCTATCCTACTGTCCAGTTTTTGGAAATACTGCTATCTTACGACACGCTAGCCTTGGTAGACATTCCGAATGCTATAAGTTGCTAGTTAAGTTGACAATGTTTGCAGTTTTGTAACCACAAGTTACTACTTCTATCATGCAGATGCTCTCCCTTGTTGTTCCACACTTCTCACTATTTTCTTTTCAACCAAACACAACTCACCTTAAGCATAAACTACAAGCGATATACACGCAATTTCTCAGCTTGAGGAACAAAGGTCAAAGAGCTTTTGAAGGATGTGATGGATTTTACTGATGCACAAATTTCATTTAAAACATGGGAACTGAATAGACTCAAAATCCATGGCGACCCAAAATGTTTTGGAATTTTCTTTGTTGCCGTCCAATTTGACAATTTGTAAGGAAACAAATTGCATGTGTTTGCATTCTCCAGTCTACAACGTCAAACTTTCAAATAACCAGCATCTATGTAGCACGAACACTCCTATCATGAAATCGTGTCGTATCCGGAACGTGCACACGTGCCAGACACACATGTCCTGTGTATTTTTAAGACTTTGTCACGTGTCCAAGTGTCTTGTCTATTTCAACATTGTCGTGTCCGTGCAACATAGACTAGCATGAGTCATTCGCATCTGATGTTAAGTCTCTATGTATGATCAACTGACTGAACTCCAGTAGGTGGACAAGGACAATGAAAATATCAAGACCCTAAGAAGAGTAAGCATAGTACTATGACCACGGAATACACGTTGGTTGAATCAGATCAGGCCTGCATCCATCTGATCACTACTTGCTTCAGTTCGTTAGACATAGATCCAAACTAAACCAGGCATGGTTTTGAGTCGGATCTTTTTCGCGTATACCCTTGAGCCACTGAACTATGTGTATTCATTCTAATCACGCCGAGATTTATCATGTCAGTCCTAGCTTAACAATCGGTTAAGTTCTGGATCCATAACAATCTAAAACTTGAGCTTGAGAACAATTTGCACTCCTAGGCTGTGGCCAATTTGACCTGAGAGAGGCAAACCAATTCTAACTTTTCTTTAAGTTGTTGGCCCACTTTTCCATAGAAATGTAGAGGAAACCAATCAGGTACACAAAAACCTAGTTATATCAATAGTAATATTTAGTTCGTTATTAACAACAGAAAAGTCAATAAAGCAGCTTAAGTTTTGCTTCTAGTGGTTTGGTGAACTAACATCATAACGCATAAGAGTGCTTGCGGTCATCCCATCAGATCTCTAACAAACTCTAGGCGTTTCATCAAATCATCAAGAACATTTGATTATGGAGAAGATTAAATAATCTCTGTTTGGCAACCTAAACTAACAAACTCTGCTTCTTAGGATCCCTCGTATATGTTAAAAAAAAAATTCTGAATTAATCTCAGGTATAATTAGAATTCTACATGTGAACAAGATATTTAGTGCACTCCTTGGGTATATACTTCCTTGAACATTTTGTGTGTCACGCATAATTTAATACTTCCAGAAGAACACATGCATGATGAACATGACTCAAAATCAGTTAGGAGAGAAAAAAAACACAGGATCAAGTGAAAGTCTCACACATCAAAAGAAACAAAAGAAAAGGAACAAAAAAATCCAGATACTTGCTTCCCCCCCCCCCACCCCCCCCAAAAAAAAAAAAAAAAATCCCGTTTTAAGAAGCCTAATAATAATAACAAAAAATTAGTCTTGAACTCCTCTCTATTTCATTTAATTAGGGAAAACCTCAGTCAAATATTTTTTTTCCCACCACAGCCTCATTCCACGTCAGCCATGTGGTAAAATTCAAATTGTCCACCGCTGATAATTAACCCATAATTTCTGTTTCCTTTTTTACCTTTTTATCAAATGCTTTCTTCCTTAAATAATTTAATTTATTTTTTTACCCAAAACAAATTTTGGGCATTGTTTAATGGTTCTTTGAGATCGTTTAATGTTTCATTTGAGATCTAGATCTGCAGACCTTATTTTGTTCGTGATGGATTTGTTAGTGTTTGTTTTCGTGATGATTTTTAAGATCAAGGTTATGATTTTTTTATGGGTTATGCTAGATGATGATGTTGTTGAAAAGAGGACAACAATTCATGGTCGCAGTCCTTTTATGTGAGGACTGCGACTCATGATTGCAGTCATGAAATCGCAGTCCTCTAATTACAATATTTTTGTGAGGACTACGACCATGATTGCATTACAGTCCTCTTTTTTTTGGACTGCGACTGCAATAATGGTCGCAACGCAGTCACATTCAGATGACTTAAAATGCCCATTTGTGATAATGGCGATTGCGACCATGGTCGCAATCACAGTTCATCGCTCGAAAATTTACTTCTTTGGGCAAAATCACCCGCGTGCTTCATATTGTTAGAGTTTTGTTCTCGAATTTGATCGAAGATCTCAAAATCGTCCCAAAGATGATCGTGGTTTAAGCTTTTTTCTCCTTTAATTTCTGCTTAGGGTCGTTGTCTTTTTTGAAGAATAAAAATAAAAATCAACCAACTTCTTTTCCATTAAAAAAGCGGAAAGGCATTTGTTTTTTTCCGAAGCAGAACGCTCGACAAACGGGCGATCCCTGCTCGTCCTAAAAGGAGGAGGCTCAGACGGAAAAAAAAATTGTAATTGAGGTTTTGCCTAATGAAGTTTTATTATAGATGATTTTGCCCAAAATCCCCTAATAATAAATATATCTAGTATATCTACAGAAATTAAGGATTTTATTCTTATGTGTATAATTGTAAGATTCATGTAATTCAATCCTGATTTTGTTACGAGCGCATAATGGAAAGGATTAGGTGAAGTTCCAAAGAAAGAAAAAGGAGCGAAAGAGAAAAAAAACCATTTTCTAGGAATTTTGTCGACATACATAACCAATGAAGTTACGTTGTTGCTTCTATGCTAATCTCTCTCTCTCTCTCTCTCTCTCTCTTCCACACACATAGAGAGAGAGAGAGAGGAGAAGAGAGAGAGAGAGAGAGAGAGAGATGCGTAAGTTACGATTTTTTGGCATTTAACAGTATTAAACTTTTGGCTTATATATAACCTAGAGTCGAGTATTCACTGGGAGTCTCACTTTAAAGAACATGATATACCAAGTACCAACATGAAAAGGAGACAAGAAAATCTTATATTGATATTTCTATAATGTTTTGCTTAGAACTTCTAAGTAAAAGAGCAAAAATTGGGACCCGTTGCGAAAGACATATTTCAAGGCATTTATCGGAAGATTATATTTAAAGAACATCAGGTAAAAGTTTCAGATACAAAGGGAAAAAAGGGGGGAAAGACGCAACCCAAAGTGTATTTTATACAGAACAAGTGTTTTCTAAGACTTCTAAGTAATAAGACAAACATATGATATACATAGGTGATCCAAGACTCGAGAGCGTTTATCAGAAGTCTGATTTGGAAAACGTAAATAAAAATAAAAAGGAATTCATTCAGTTCAGGTTAACTATATTGATTCCATCGACGAAAGTGCATGACTATTGCAAATGTTACAGCCATAAATTATTTTTGTTTCAAGCAGTGAAGGTTATCAAGTAATATAACTTTAGGTTACTATTGCAGTTTGTTCTAGCTTGTGTTTGTTTGTTCAAACTCACACACTTTTGCAGAAAAACATATTTCCATGTCACTGAATTTACCCCTACATTATCTTTACTTTTCCAAACATCAAGGTGTGCTATTATCATGAGTGATTGCTTGTTTGGTTCACCAACTTGCTACAATTTCAAAGGTCATGACTGGTGATCGCTGTTGTCAAATGGAACCAGCAGAATCTTGGTGGCAGCACGTCACCCTCAGGATTGATATGCCACAAGACAAATACATGAATGTAGTGTCTTCTATCCTACTGTCCAGTTTTTGAAAATGCTGCTATCTTACGACGCGCTAGCCTTGGTGGACATTCCGAATGCTATAAGTTGCTAGTTAAGTTGACACTGTTTGTAGTTTTGTAACCACAAGTTACTACTTCTGTTGCGCAAATGCTCTACCTTTGTTGTTCCGCAGTTTCTCACTATTTTCTTTTCAACCAAACACAACTCACCTTAAGCATGAAACTACAAGCGATAAACACGCAATTTCTCAGATTAGCTCCTGAAATAGCCGCCAATTGCCACCTAAATGCTCTAACTACTCTGATCAAAAGATATTTTGATCCATAAAACAAACTCATAGCTAGGGTCCTTAGATACTCAGATAACAATGATCATCATCCAGAATCTACACGTATCACATCATATTTGCATGTCAACAGTATGTTAGCCATGCCAAAACTGATGCTACTTGCCAAATCCCCATTATAAGATACAATGACAACAAAAACCCTTGATCGCAAATTTTTGGGGCTCAAAAACGTATCCTTTTTCTCCGCTCTACTCTCTTAAGCGTCATCCCCCAGTTAACTATCACATCCTTCTTTCCGCCTCAATTCACCATTCAGGCCTACCCAGACTCCTTGCCAGTCCATCAATTACCATCCTATCAACTCCGTTTTAATTGGCGCACCATTTGATCACCATTGCAAATGTTGAAACCATCTGAAATGACTCTTCCTCCTGTCTTCCTCAATATAGCTACCTCTAACTTCTTAGGAGCGGTCATTTCTTACCACGTATTCTAATGTATTTCCATCATCCATCCCAACATTCTCATTTCAGCTTAAGTCGTCTTCTGAAAATGTTGTTTTGGCCAACAGTTTCACCCTTGCACACAGCCAGTCGTTTAGTTGTCTTAAAAATTTCCCCTCAAGTTCATGGTAGGACTCCATAAATCATAGATACCCTGCGATACATGGTAACTCCAGCAGCAGTTCTCCACTTAACCAACATGCTTCCACGAACAACACCCTCCTCAACACATGCACATACTGAATTTGTTTAATCAAACTTCCCACCGAAAAGTCAAACTATAGAACAATTACAAGTTTAATCCCATGAAGTAAGGTGTGGATCCTCACAATATTCTTCTCTTTCTCCTAGGAAACACAGTTTCTGCTCAACCCTCCTAAAAAAATTCCCCTCAAGTTCATGGTAGGTCTCCATAAATCATAGGTACCCTGTGATACATGGTAACTCCAGCAGCACTTCTCCATTTAACCAACGTGCTTCCACAAACAACACCCTCCTCAACACATGCGCATACTGAATTTGTTTAATCGAACTTCCCACCGAAAAGTTTCACTTCAACAAACTATAAAACAATTACAAGTTTAATTCCATGCAGTAAGGTGTGGATCCTCACAATATTCTTCTCTTTCTCATAGGAAACACAGTTTCAGCTCAACCCTCCTAGCATAGAATAACCACCAAAGATTTTTTTTTGAAAAAAAAGAAAGGAAGGAAGGAATAAAGAGGACAGGCAGATTCTTAAGAACACATTTACTAGCTCTCGTAGACTCGTAGTGGTTACTTTCTAGTTGAAGTAAGCAATTTACAGACTAACGTTTACTGAAAACCTTTCGACGGAACTTGACAGAGAAAAGTGGCCCATGAAAAAATAGTTGCATCATTGGTTCCTTGCATAAAGGTTCTTATCTTTTCATAAGAAATCCCACACCTAGCCATCTCAAGTCTAGTTTGATGAAGGTTCAGTGCTTGTATCACTGACTGATCCTAGTTGGAGAATGGGTAGTTTCCATAACCAAAAACCCCAATTATATTTCAGAAAAGTTCTTCAGGAAAACCAATGGCCAACCTTATTTCATTTTGGGGATCCAACAAGTCTATCCACATGAGATAATGATAAGTCATGTTTAATAATTAGAATCTATGATCCATACCCTGCAAATTGTATATGCAAAGGTTAAAATGTCTCTGGTTGATGCAGGGGAAGGACTTTTACGAGAGATGGAAGTGGATCAATAAGCATCGGCTTTATGTTTGTTCTGATGTTGGTGTGCTATAACTTGCAAATATCTGCTGACACATGAAAGTGATATCTGGGTGTTTGACATACTGAGAAACATAGTAGAGATCAGTGATTCACTGTTATCTTATGCAGTAGAAAACAGAGTAGATCAGGTTGGAGTTATAAATGCTATAAAGACGAAAATTTATAAACATATCACTTTAACCCTAAGAATCAGGTTGGAATCATGAATGGGATAAAAAAAAATTAATAGAATTTAACCTACCAAAAGAAAGGATTTTTTTCCATATAAACACCTATTCTTTATTAATTCCTTTTGCACCATGAAATCATTTTGACCCCCGACATCCTTTAAGTTGGGACAAAAGCACACCCGTTGTTAGTCACCTTTTGTTTTGTAATGGGGAAGAGTTAAAAGAACAAATTACACACATGATGAAATTTGTCTGACCTTTCCTATTTCATTATACCCCACCCCCCCCCCGCCACCCCGCGCGCTGAATTCCTTCTGTGCATGATTTATGTTGATGGTGACTTGGTGAAAGAAAGGCAAAAGAATAGGAGGTATGAACTTTGAAACTTGTGGAAATTGATTGAATGTGTTTGAAACAAGACGAATGCAAGGAGAAAGAGGAAAAGAAATTGAATCTTGGTGTATTCAATGTTGAACAATGAATTCTTTCAATTTTGAGATTGAAAACAATGTGTATGTGTGGGATTTTGAATAATGCTGATGGGTCTCAAGCTAAGAGGTAATTTTAAATCTTTCTTGTGATTTTGATGTTAAGTAATGAGTTTTCATCATTTTACAAAGACTAGAGAAGTAAACTTGTGGGTTTCATGATGAGTATTGAGATTTTGTACAGAACATTTTATTGGGTTTGATGAGAAAATAAAAAAAAAAGAGGTTGAAGAAGATGAAGACATTGAAGAGAAGGGCAATTTGGTCATATTACTTCCTTCAAATAGATTCTCCCCTAATTCAAAGTATATTCCCAGTATACTTTAACATATAAACGGAGTGACTAACGGAGGGTGGGTTTTGTCCAAACATCAAATATTTTGAGGGCCAAAATAGAAATATAAAGATTTCAGAGATGAAAATGAAAATGGAATTAGCAAGAATTTTAGGTGTCGGTATGGAAAAACCCAACAAAAAAAATTGAAAGAAGTGATGATTTTAGGGGGTAAACTTCTGAAGGTTTCAAACTATTGGCGTTCAAGAATGGTAAAAACCTTTTTGTTTCAAACCTTCATAAACTGAGATAGAAGTAAATGGCCCAAAGATGGTAGCGAGAATGATCGTATCAGCATCAGGAATGTTGCTAAGAGGCAATCATTGACTATGAGCTAGGTGAAGATATTAAGATGCCTGCTATCAATGTTTACTAGACATGAGTCTACAACTTTTCTTTTATAAAATGTTGGCGCTCTATCATAAATAGGCTTTCACATTTTGAGATTCTTTGGTAGTTATATGGTTGTAGATATAATACTCCAAAAGTAAATGGCATGCATCTCCAACCAGCCAAAACGATAACAGGTGTGAATGAATAGAATATATTAAAGTATTGAATCTCAAAAAAGAATATCTAAACATAGAAGCTTGAATTAATTGAATATATTAAATATTTAATCTCAAAAAAGAACATCCAAATATAGAAGCTTGAATTAATTGAATAATATTAAAATATTGAACCTCTTCAGTTATATGTAAGCTTGCATTATAATGGTACTGACCCAAAAGAGTGAACTACAAGAATTTGTAGATCTTATATCACATACATTTGCAAAATATCAAATATAATACAGAATCAAACAAGGGAACTCACCGAAACATTGCCCCCTCAAACCTTCTTATATACACTCAAATCTTCTTATATACACTCCAGGCTTCTATCAGACTAGTAACAATGTATCATGAACATCATGAACAAGTGACCAAGCCTTCAAGACCAACCCCCATCAAACTCTGCCTTTCTTGTTCCAGAGTCCCTCTAACTGCCCGATAGAGTTCAACCCATGAGTGTGAGCCTGAATCCTCAGGATGGTCCTCCCAAAATGTCAAATTGGGAGTAGTCGGACAAGCAGCCCCAACCAAATCCAACACAGTCGCTGGCCTCATCACAGTCCGAGGGAAATTGAATGCTAAATTATCCACTTTGTGCTCGTATATCTTTCCACTTCTGTCCAGCTTGTACCTTGATGTTCCCTGGAACCGACCCCGAGCCTCCCAAGGCACACGTGGAACCCCCTGAAGCTCCCATCGGATCAAGATTGAATTTTCTGATGGCTGCCAAACCCTAAACACCTCAATCCCAATCTCTTTGAAAAGAATACGACCGTGGAATCGAAGAGCCCAGAAGATTAGCCGATAGTTCTCTATCCCTTGGAAGGTGTTGAGAGGATCTATGAAGGTGATATCTTCTCTGAAAAATTCCAAAGGAAAAAAAGGATTAGAGTGTAATAATGTCAACATAACTCTAAGAATTGGATACTAGATAGGGAAAGATGTTTTTCTTCTCTGTATATGAAGATGTTTTCTTCTTTGAAGATGTTTTCTTTTCTGTACATGTACTTTATTTTTTTAATTTATTAATATATTAAGTTAAGGGAAAGAGGTTCAGGGTGAATAGTGGGAAGGGGTTCTAGTCTCCTGAAATAAAGGGGTATTTTGTGCTACGTGTGTGCATGCACACGCACATGGTGCTTGGGATGGGAGCTTGCTGTGTAAGGGGGAAGAAAGGGGAGAGAGGGGAAGATAAAGGTGAAATTTACTATTGAAAGATCCAAAAGATAAAAGCAAAAAATATTGAACCCTGACCAAACCTAAAATTGGAAATTAGGGATTCAACAAAAGAATACCTAATAAAATCGATGACAACAAGTTCCCTATGGAAATTGGAAATGTAAAGAGAGCTTAAGACAAAAACTCAAACCCAATCCTAAAATAGGAAACTAGTGATTTGACAAGAGAAGACCTCTACAAAGAGGGTTATCTTATCTTCAAAGTTTGCAATAATAATAATAATAATAATAATAATAATAATAATAATAATAATAAATTCAAAATCAAAGTTTAATTTTGGTTAATTGTGGAAAACCTCGTGTACTACCACCAATTCTACAATCACCTCTTGTATACGTTAGTGTAAACCCTCCAACCTTAAGTTTCTCATCCAAAGGATCATATGCATGGCACGTAACTTCCTTAAACTTGTTTATTTTAAAAGTTAAAATTCATTCTTACTCAAAATCTCAAATATCTTACTCTAGTCGTCAACTAATTCTAATAATTTTTTTTAATAGAAAGATTTACTTCAAAAGAGATAATAATGGGATAACTTGATGTTATTTGTGTACCCAATGAAAAATGGGGGGGATTAACCCCGTCATTACCAAGGGGACTAAGTGCAAAAAATGGTAGTATGGGAGCTAACTGAAAGCAAGTGATGGTACAAGGAGGTTTTTCACAATTAACCCTTTTGTTTTTTATACTTTTGTTATTTTTCTGTGTATGCATATGGCATTTCTAAAGACAACTGCCTAGAGTTATAAGAGTTAATATCTTGTTGGAAAAAGGCTCGATTTATTATCCCATCCTCAAAACAAATTCTAAAAAAAAAATATAGGAGAGCTTAGTGTAGCTACCAGAAGTATGTTTTTAGAGGCTAGCTACGGACTCCTCTAACGTGTGCATTAAGGATTAGTCAATTAAGTTTTAGGAGTGATTAAGTTGAGCTAAGGGAGACTACGCTTGGGGCTTCTTATCACTTATATAGTAGAAAGAAATATTATCCCTGGTTTTGTCAAAATTGAAGAATCTATGTTGAAGCAAGAACCTCAATTCTTAATAGAATTTTCTCCCTCAGTGGGGATGTGAATGATCTAGTTTCACTTGATTAAGCTTTCATCTCTCAATTCTATGTTTCATTTATTTTAATTTTTGCGTCTAGTATAAAATAAAGGAAGCAGCCAATGGTTAGTCATAACTGAAGCAATGTTCGAATTGGATAGTCAATGGTCTAAACAAATTTTCCCACAAAAAGGCATAAATCTTGGTGAGTGTTTTAGCTTATATCAATGACTTATAGAGACGGATCATGAATGTAATTCCCTATAGAAAATTTTTCCTTCAAACCCCCTCTTTTAGACTAATTCTTAGATTAAGAAAATATTGTTGTGTTTCTTCTTGGTAGCTTAAATTGCATGGGGAAGGTTTTCCTCTATAAGGTTCTATAATTAGCCATGTTGCCATCAATTTCCTCGACTAGAGAGATCTGGCACAAAATGGAAAAGCTCAAAGGACTCATGTTAAGTTGACAGATGGCTATAAATAGTTTGCCGAATCTTCCATGGAGCCCTTTCTGCAAAAGAGTTGTGCTCCATAGCTAATACCAATGTACCATTTTGATGGGAAAATGTTGGATGAAGATTAGGATGGGGACTCTCATGATTCTTAGCTTCCCCAGCACTTTTTCTCGATCTCTAGTTTAACTTAAATTTTGATTTTGTTAACAATTTCCCCCTATTCCTAGGGTTGTTTAACACTGAATTGGTTTCACATGCATGCATATCGTATTCCTTAGCTGGAGAGAGAACGAGGGAGTACCTACATATCTTTTGGTTCCTTAAAATACCCAGATTCTCTTCTCTACCTTACTTTAGATTTTTGTTCCCATATTGTCTCTTAATTTGAAATAAACCTAGTGCCTGTCAAAAGTCACGAATTTTGTCGAGCTGAAAATTAAAATTTTCATATGAGAGATCCCGGAGCAAAGGCGCCGCCTTTTTGACAGATTCAATACACAACTAAAGAAAATGGGTCAGTGTCGCCGCTAAATTTGGGAATTATGGTCATAGGCAATATGTTACCAAATAAAATTCAGTGGAAAAATAACAAACCCTAACCCTAAAAATTGAGTGGCACACCTGTAAATATCGTAGTTGAGGTCCTTGTAGAAGAGAGCAGGCATGTCCTGACGCAGCGTGCGGACGGCAATCCCAACGTTCAGGTAGAACTCATCCCTCCTCTTCTTCTCCTTATCCTGATGCTTATCCTGCGCCGGCGGGGGCTTATCGTGCGCCGAGTCCCGGAGAGGGGGCAGCTCGAGCTTGGTGAGCGGGGAGGTGGTGGCGGTGGCGGAGGAGGAGGAGGGAAGCGCTTGGGATCTGGGGAGGGCGTTTTGGGAAGATTTTACGGGGGCGGGAAGGCGAGGAGGGGGGGATATTTTGGGAAGGAGGAAGGCCATTTCGGGAACCCTTTTTCTGTTTTTTTTTTATTTATTTATTTAAATCTCAAGTTTTCATGGCGACGAGAAGAAAGAAAGAGGAAAAATGGGAACTCTTTTTTCTCTATGCCGCTTTTTGAGGTTTTTTAGGGTTTTATTTTGGATGGTTTTGAACGTTGCAACGAGTGGCCTTGATCGCTAGAATGTTTTTGCATATTTGTCCTTAGTGTATTGAATCGATCGGGTAACAGAAAAAATAAGTGAAATGAGTGAGAGTCAAGAGAGAGAAAAAAGAAAAAGTGAATTCTATTTTCTTTTTTATATATAAAGGCAAACGAATAAACAGACAAAATTTTTATATAAGTTATATGAGTGAATCTCTTTACGAATTGATTTAATTATTGTTCTAATTGATAACATGGCCTTTTTCTGTCCTAATTGATAACATGGCCTTCTTCTGTTTTGATTTTAGAGCTTAGCGAATTTCATTTTTACAATGAAGGATAATCTTAATTTTGTAAGAATAAGAATATTCCCAAGTAATCTTTGATGGAGCCATGGGGTGGTTATATTGAGATTAATAGATGTATTTAAGATATTATGAAGTTTATTTTATTTTATTGGTGAATTTGAAGGTGTGTTTAGTTTGATGTATTTGGTGCGTTTTGCAGCTACATACAAAGTATTTCAATTGTTTTAGTTAGGCTGCTTTTTAATATAACTTTTAGAGCATAGTTTTAGATTTTGATTTTGAACAACACATATTTGCTTTCATCTGTTCTTTTTCAATCACTACTACTAGATTCAATTTTGGGAGTTCATCAGAGGATTCCCCGATCACCATTGCATACTGGTGACGTGTATAAAAACTCGACACCAGCTTTTGTGAAATGGCGAGAACTACTCTACCTGTTTCATTTGTGTTTTTATTTATGACGATAATATTACTGTAAAATTGAATCAACTCTACTTTCTTAGAGCCCGTTCTTTTATGGACCTGAATGTTGTTTTGCTCATCCATCAAACGGGCATTGCATGTTACTCAGATTTACATCTTTAGACATATAAATTCTCGATCCGATTATTTTATCATGATCTAAACATATGAAAACCATCACATACCAATTTTAGTAATATTTCAAATATTCTACATCATTAAACTAACAAACTCACTATTTAAGTCGGCTAGTTTGTGCATCTCTGATAGATAGATAAAAGTATTCAAAATATATGAAAATTTATTTTTATTACTTCAAATAATGTAGATCAACTTTAACAAAATGAATCTTCCATTAATCATAGATTTATAATTGAGTGAAAAGCATTCGGCCTCAAAGCCTTCCAAAACGGCACAAGTCTCTCTCTCCTTATTATATTTGTGTATTTATACTTTGTTTTTTTAGTAATAAACTTTTAATTATAATACTCATTTAAAAAAACACAAAAAATTGAAACTAGAATAAAAGCTAGAAGTCAAAAAACAAATGGACAAGTGGCAATCAGTCCTGTGAAACACAATTGGAAATGACTCAGACATCCATTCAATCCCTACTAAAGACAAAAAAATTAAAAAAATAAAAAATCTACATTTTTTTTTTGAACGAACTAAAATGACAAACTAATTTTTGTTGGTTCTCTGCTTAACAGGAATCAATCTGACAACTAATCAAGATCACTGAGATATCAACAATCTAGTTGACCAGGTCGGCAAATATCAGGTGGGAGGTTTTCCGTTCAATAGAACGTTCCTTAATTTAAGAACCACCTTTCAATTTCCTTCCTTGGTTAAACACCAATTAGACTGAATCTAAATCAGTCTCGATATACTGTAAAGTATATCCCCTGTATAAAGGACTTAGTCCACTTATACAGTATTTTGGAGTGAGGTACGCTTAGAGCGAATCTCCTTAAGACAATTACGTCCCCCGCACCGGTGCTAACGGGATAATGGACGCTGGTCTCCCAAGATACAACACTCCTTCATGGTATTTGAATAGCACTACCAAATTACCGTACGGTCGAACCGTAGTCAACCAGTACCTTCACAGGATCGTTGAAGCAGCGGTACTAGGACAAATTTCGGATGAATATTTGCCTTTACTTTGGAGTAGCACCCACTGTTGAGGACGATGGAAGGTTGAAGAATATTCTTCTTCAGAAGTACCATATTCAGACAACAATTCTATAAAAGAATCTGTTGATTTTCTGATCCCTCTTTCAGAACGAATTTTGCAGAATCTCCTTTGGAAGTCGCTTCAGATTCCCACTTCTCGCTGGAAGTCGCTTTGGAACTCTACTTCCCAGTTCAGAACGCAGGCTTGCTTCTGCTTCAGAACTCAGATAGAAAGAGAGAGTTGTTTACTTGGTGTTGGAGTTGGTGTGTTTTCAATTGAGAATCCGGAGCGCTATTTATAGCGCTCTAGGAGGGGCCAACGGGTCTGAACCCAACGAAAGGTTGCAACCTTTCGACCCAACAGTCACAACTGTTGGCTGCTCAACTGACGCACCCAACAGTCACAACTGTTGGCAGTCCAACAGTCGCAACTGTTGGCATTCCAACAGTTTAGTCCCATTTAGGCTTTGAATTAGGCAATCTTTAGACTTGAATATCTCATTCATTCGAAGTCGGAATTGAACATGTGAATATACCACGTTCATCCCCAATGGAAGGAGAACACACTCCAACCATCGTCCTATTGATTCGATCAATGGATCTCGCCATAATTCAACTCGAAGATTCGCATTTATATTCTTCAATTCCAACAATCCCCTACAATGAATGGAGATTCAAGGAAATGACACACAAAGAGACTGACTCTATTGTGAAAGGTACTTGAGAAAAGAAACTGCATAAGGATAGGTGAACTAGGTCTTGAACCTTCCATAGCGAAAACTTTATCGGACTTACTGGCTAATCAGTGAACTACGTCTTGAACTGTTAGCCGTTAGTGTAAGCCAAGTCAACAAGTTTCACACAGTGACTTTCCAAATCAACTTTGGTTCTCGGTTGTGTCCGTTTTGGCCCTGGACATTCTTGGTTTCAGAGAGTATCTTTAGAGAATAACAGCCTCCATAGAAATTCCCAAAGAGCCGACCCAACTCTATACTCACATAGGTGATGGACCTATTAAGAGTAGTCTACTCTACTCCACTTGTTTAGTAACAAGATATAGGCATCATTAAAAGCGTTAAGCTTATCCTTAATCCACTTGTAGAAAAGCACTTATGTGCACCTTAGGAATGGATTGAAGTCAAGCTCCCAAGTGTTTACTTGCTGAGTCAATCATAACTAGTTTTTCCTCTTGAACTTAGTCCGTGGGATCTCCAGTCGCTAAGTGAGGTTTCCATTAAGCTGACTCGGTAAGGTTACGTTTTTAGACCAATTCCCCTCGATGCGCAGTTTATACGCTCTCCACTTAAACCTTTAGTAAGCGGATCCACTAAATTATCCTTTGACGATACAAAGTCAATAGAGATAATTCCATTTGAGAGCAACTGCTTCACGGTATTATGTCTACGACGAATATGTCTAGACTTACCGTTGTATATAACATTTTGTGCTTTTGGGGTTGACATAGCCTCTTTAAATGTTTGAGGCTCGCTTTCAATAGCGTATGCTATGAAATCTGGACCAAAAGATTTTGAGATTCTAGATCTCTGACTTCTTCTTGGTTCAATTTCCGCATTAACAATTGGTTCCTCGGGGCTTTCGTCCCTGAACGCCATCTCGTGTGTTCTTTCCCAAAAGTCTTATCTGCTTCCCGTTTGTATGGAAAGATGTCTTCAAAGAACACAGCATCTCTAGATTCGATAATCATGTTTACATGAATATCTGGTATTTCTGATTTATGAACCAGAAATCTGTAGGCACTACTATTCAAGGCATAGCCTATGAATATGCAGTCCATAGTTTTTGCTCCCAACTTAGTCTTTTTAGGTAATGGTGCCAGCACCTTTGCAAGGCACCCCCACATTTTGAGGTAATGGTAGGAAGGTGTCCTTCCATGCCATAACTCGAAAGGTATAAGATCAAATTTCTTGTGGGGTACACTATTTAGAATATAATTTGCAGTTAATAGAGCTTCCCCCCACAAGTTCTGCGGAGCTCCAGAACTTACGAGCATGGAATTAACCATCTCCTTCAAAGTTTTGTTCTTCCGTTCAGCAATTCCATTCTGCTGAGGAGTGTATGGTGCTGTAGTTTGATGGATTATACTAAAATTAGCACATAACTCACTAAAATCAGCACATAACTCACTAAAATCATTTGATTCGTATTCTCCGCCTCTATCGGATCTTAAAATCTTGATTTTCTTGTTGAGTTGATTCTCAACTTCGGATTTATATGTTATAAACATATTTATTGCCTCATCCTTACTGTTCAAAAGATACACATAACAGTATCTTGTACAGTCATCGATAAAAGTAATGAAATACTTTTTACCGCCTCTAGTTGGCATAAACTTCAAGTCACACAGATCGCTATGAATTAACCCTAAAGGTTCTGTATTTCGATCAATTGAGTGATGAATTTTCGCCAACTTGGTCTAAACACAAATCTCACACTTGCGAATTTCTTCCAAGTTGAGTTTAGGAATATATCCCAGATTAGACAAGTTTTTTAATGACTTGTAATTTACATGCCCTAATCTAGCATGCCACAAAATAGGAGACTCAAGCAAATAAAAAGAAGAATTTCTTTTATTTATAAGCTTCGGGTATAAATACACGGACTTTTTATCTACCACTGCAACATTGGCTTTAAAAAGTCCATCAACAAGATAACCCTTTCCTACATACATCCCTCCCTTAGTAAGTACAAATTTTCGGATTCAAAAATCATTCTAAACCCTTTCTTACTAAGTATTGATCCAGAGATCAAATTCTTGCGGATGTCTGGAACATGAAGCACATCGTTAAGAGTAAGATCTTTCCCCGATGTCCACTTCAGGATGACCATACCCTTTCCTTCAACCTTTGAGGAAGCTGCATTGCCCATGAATAGTTGCTCATCTTGCTCTAGTCTTTGATATTCTGAGAATAACAATTTCTCCGAGCAGATGTACCGGGTAGCCCCAGTGTCTACCCACCAATCCTTGTTATTGGTTGTCAGATTTACTTCTGACACCACAGCAGAAAGGCTTGGTGATTCATGGTTGGTCAAGTTCGCCTGTGGATGGCTCTTCTTGCTCTTTTTGAGACGGCTGCGACATTCATTTGCTTTGTGCCCTTCTTTGTTGCAGATGTAGCAGGTTCCTTTGAATCGCATGCTTTTGCCGTCTTGGGCCTTGCCTTTGTACCCCTGGGAAGTCTTCTTCCGCTTTAAGCCTTTGGAAGTAGACGCTTTCCCTTTGAGTCCTCGATCACATTTGCTTTTTCTTCGTAGGAGTTCTTGCTGCTCCTTTTCTCGGACTTGCGGTTGTCCTCCTCTATACGAAACCTCACAATGAGATCTTCCAACTTTAGCTCCTTTCTCTTGTGCTTCAGGTAGTTCTTGAAGTCTCTCCACGCAGGTGGTAGTTTCTCTACGATAGTTGCAACCTGAAAAGTTTCAGGAAGAATCATACCTCCGGCTTCTATCTCGTGCAAGATAAGTTGGAACTCTTGCACCTGACTGATTACAGTCTTGGTATTAACCATTTTGTACTCCAGAAATCGTCCTACGACGAAATTCTTGGTACCAGCATCCTCAGTCTTGTACTTCTTGTCAAGACTGGCCCATAACTTCTTTGTCGTAGTGATAGAACTGTAGACATTGTAAAGAGAGTCATCCAGTCCATTTAAAACATAATTTCGGCAAAGAAAGTCACCTTGTGTCCAAGCATCGACTGCAAGGACTGAGTCCCGATCAGTTCCGGGTTCTGGTGGATCCTCCTGCAGGAATTTGGCCAGATGAAGAGTGGTCAAGTAGAAGAGCATCTTCTGTTGCCACCTCTTGAATTCTGTGCCGTCGAATTTTCCTGGCTTCTCCGGCTTCGGGTTAGGAAGTGGAGTAGGCATCAAACTTTGGAGCTACATGTTTGTTGCCTTACTAGTGCTATCTTGATTTGTCTCAGACATTTTCTGCAAGTTCAAGCAGAACAGAAGTAAGAAATGATAATTGTCTTAAGATTGTTGGTTCTCTGTTTAACAGGAATCAATCTGACAACTAATCAAGCTCACTGAGATATCAACAATCTAATTGGCCAGGTCGGCAAATATCAGGTGGGAGGTTTTCCGTTCAATAGAACGTTCCTTAATTTAAGAATCACCTTTCAATTTCCTTCTTTGGTTAAACACCAATTAGACTGAATCTAAATCAGTCTCGATATACTGTAAAGTATATCCCCTGTATAAAGGACTTAGTCCACTTATACAGTATTTTGGAGTGAGGTACGCTTAGAGCGAATCTCCTTAAGACAATTACGTCCCCCGCACCGGTGCTAACGGGATAATGGACGCTGGTCTCCCAAGATACAACACTCCTTCACGGTATTTGGATAGCACTACCAAATCACCGTACGGTCGAACCGTAGTCAACCAGTACCTTCGCAGGATCGTTGAAGCAGCGGTACAAGGACAAATTTCGGATGAATATTTGCCTTTACTTTGGAGTAGCACCCAATGTTGAGGACGATGGAAGGTTGAAGAATATTCTTCTTTAGAAGTACCAGATTCAGACAACAATTCTATAAAAGAATCTGTTAAATTTTCTGATCCCTCTTTCAGAACGAATTTTGCAGAATCTCCTTTGGAAGTCGCTTCAGATTCTCACTTCTCGCTGGAAGTCGCTTTGGAACTCTACTTCTCAGTTCAGAACGCAGGCTTGCTTCTGCTTCAGAACTCAGATAGAAAGAGAGAGTTGTTTACTTGGTGTTGGAGTTGGTGTGTTTTCAATTGAGAAAGGAGGGGCCAACGGGTTTGAAGCCAACGAAAGGTTGCAACATTTCGACCCAACAGTCACAACTGTTGGGTGCCCAACTGACGCACCCAACAGTCACAACTGTTGGCAGTCCAACAGTCGCAACTGTTGGCATTCCAACAGTTTAGTCCCATTTAGGCTTTGAATTAGGCAATCTTTAGACTTGAATATCTCATTCATTCGAAGTCGGAATTGAACATGTGAATATACCACGTTCATCCCCAATGGAAGGAGAACACACTCCAACCATCATCTTATTGATTCGATCAATGGATCTCGCCATAATTCAACTCGAAGATTCGCATTTATATTCTTCAATTCCAACAATTTTTCATATTTGTAGATACAAAAGTTGGACATCTTTTAGTTTGGACTTTCTGATCAGAAATTGTCAGAGGCTTTCTTTGGCGCCTATTCGGTTGGCCGGGATCGGTTAGAGCTCATATTCTCTTTGGGTCACCACCTCGAAGCATGCGCCGTGCGACATTAATTATTTCCAGTCGTCGTGACCGTTTGATCACGGTGTGCGCTTGCTTAAACACACACACACCACACACAAAAAAAAAAACTAACTTGGAGTTAGAACCTACCATTTTGATAGTTTGAAGAGGGAGTTAGAAAAGTTGAATGTAGGGGTTACAATTTTGTGTAGGAATAATAGTAGATTTGGATTCTACGTACTGCGCCAAGACAATCGATAATCCACTTTCTGAATCACAATCGTTTATCATTTTGACACGATAGTTTGTAACAGATCGCAATCACTCTAGTCATTAGCCAACAGTTTGTGCTTTATGGGGTGAATTTTTCACTACAAAGAACACCAGTAACACTGAAATTTACTTATTTTTTGTGGGTGGTCTCAATGTAACACTCAAAAAACCTACTTCACTTCAGTTTTTTTTTTGGTAGTTAGTTCTTTTGCTTGCAGAATACTGAAGGCTAAGAATGAATCTCTCACCAATCACTCATTCTCTCTTTCCTTGATCAACAAGAGCCATGTTGAGAAGAGAATAATATGGTCCCAATTTCCTTATTAATGGTGGTGTATATTCCATCAAAAAAAAAAAATTATAAAATTTTCCAAGGTGCGCGCGGTGCATTAGCATCTAATAATCTCATTTCATCAAATTAAGAATTGACTTAATCCCTCACAAGTTGGTTTGGGCATTACTTTTAGTGGAAAGCAAAAAAGTGTAAATGCAATCTTTGGAGAATATAACAAGCATTGACATCAATTAGCCTCTTCATCAATAAAAGAAGGGGCTTAAGGGGTTGATTTAACCTTAAAAGGGAGTTAGCACTACAAAAACCTTGAACTTGACCCCAACCTTATGCTACATGCATTCCCTTGAGCTAGTTCCTTTCTTGTCACTCACAAATTGGCTTGGATATCTTCTCTTCTTTTTTTTTTTTCCTCTCTCTCTTCTTTACTTTTTCTTGAAATAGAACTAAAACTAGTATTTAGTAGCTCGATTCTTTTAGAGTTTTGTTATGCACATAGATCACAAGAACAAGCTTCCACGAAACAAATAGTTGCATAATGGACCATAAGTTCACTTTCAAACATACACCTTGGCTATGTATGATTGAAACCAGCACCGGGTGAATCCGGGTCGGGTCCGGAACAATAAACACAACCCTAACCGGATCCAATTGCACCCTTTAGAGAGTGGACCATCACGCAAGCATACCCTCTTCGATGCCGCTACCTTTGCTTCACATCACTACTATATGCCCTGGCCTCTCTCTCTCTCTCTCTCTCTCTCTCTCTCTCTCTTTCAATTCATACTACAAACCCCTCGTATTCTATCTCATGGAAGAACCCTACTATTGCCACAACCTCTCCCTCTCCCCAACTCCCACCAACTCAACCACCACCTCCTCCTCCAAGCCAGCCCTGCGGCTCGACTACGACGTTGTCGACATCCTAGCCGCCATGATGTGTGCCCTCGGCCTCAACTCCATGCGGCAGTGTGTCGTCCGCTGCACCCGACGCACCATTGCTGAGCCGGCCCCGCCCCCTCAATGCGGGACTCAAGCGCGAGCACGTCGTCGCCCTCCCCGTCTCCACCTTCTCTGCCGCCACTTCTACTCCGTGGGTAGGGTGCCCCATTTGTCTGTTGGATTTCTCGGGTGGCGATAAGATTAGTGTTGCCGGCCTGCGGACATAGGTTTCATGTGGGTTGCATAGGCACCTGGCTGCTCTCTCATTGCTCGTGCCCGACCTGCCGGAATCGCCTTCCGGCCGCCGCGGCACCAGGATTGGAAGCGCCGCTTGAGATTGTGACCACTGCTTGAACCTCAGTCTCTGCTCACCACATTTGCACATTCTGTAATGTACGTAGCTCTTTATGTGTGTGTTTGTGTTTCATTGTTCTAGATGATATGAATCAAGCTGCAATGTTGTCTCAAAGGACTTGAAATCTCTGTCTCTGTTTTGTAAAAAGAGATGAACATATAAAATCTGATAGCAACAGAATTTCTTAATATCATTGCTGTATAAAAAGACAGTTCATATGTAGTTCTCATCCTGAACACATCAAACCTGATAGTAGGCATGTCAACGGGTCGGGTTCGAGGCGGGTACGGATGGTATCAAATCCGGACCCATTTACCCAAGAGGGTACCATACCCGTCCCGTTTACCCGTGGGTCCAGAAGGTCGGTTACCATACCCGAATCCCTGTACCCGCGGGTCCAAACACGTTTACCCATATCCGAAACAGTTCAATTAATAAAAAAATTCAGAGGTCTCCTAAATAGAGATGTAGGCATGATTTTCAATATGAACCTCAAAATAGCAATAGTTAAAGAACACAAATTCTGCAATTTTCAAATGAAAGGGAACATCAAGTAGAAAGTTTTGTTCTAAAATTGATAATATAACATCTAGGTTTTCAATTCTCAAAGTGGATATTTATATTTAGGTGTTAAAACGGATAAATGGGTAAACATGTCTGGTTTAAGTAAAATCAGACCCGACCCATTTACTAAACGGGTATACGGGTTAACAGGTATACGGGTACGGACTCATAACAACCTTTCCCATACCCACCTAATCGGGTCGGGTTCGGGTCCAGACCCGACCCCGTTGACAGGCCTACCTGATAGCAAATGAACTTTGTTTAACTCACTTCTAAAAAGCTCATAAAATTTGGAATAAATTTAGAACATGTACAGAACAATTAAACTTCATGACCAATATAAGCTAGATGTCACCAAAGATTTCAATCAAACCATAACGTCAAGGAAACAGATTTGTCAAAATCTAAAGATTTCATACTATCCATTCGGCCACCAAAACGATCGGATAATGATATCAAAATCAGTGATAACAGCCAAACTAACACAGTGTTAAAGCTATAACGCAGTCAACAGATAGTGCACAAAAGGCAAATTATCAACATTGAAATGTTTCATTCAAGAAAACTGACACATGAAGAAGACGAAACATCAACAAAGAAAGAATCCAAGTGTGATCTTTTGATGCCTCTCCCACTAGTAAGTGGCGTGAGCCACTTGAGTACCAAAAAAAAGATGTGAGCCTGACTCTATGCCATCATGAATTCGGGGGAGCTGTTGTTGTTTGACACTAGAGACCTGTCTGACCTGATGAAGAGAAAAAATCATGAGAGGATGACAATATCTTTGGGTGATAGATTCTATTGGCTTGGTGTGGGGCCAGCTTATCCTCCCCCAAATTTTAGCATTTGACTCGGATGCCAAGCAATAATAACTTGAGCAACACAACAAAGAAGCTGCAACTAGTGATAACTAAGGGCCTGTTTGTTTCGTTGCAAAACGTCGCAAGTCGTAAGTCGTAAAATGAGAATGAAAAAAGTAAACTGTAGCAGAGAAAATATATTGTGTTTTACGGTGTTTGGTTGATAAAGTGAAAGGTAAATGGAAAACTATATTGTGTTTTACGGTGTTTGGTTGATAAAGTGAAAGTGTAAATGGTAAAGTATATTGTGTTTTACGGTGTTTGGTTGGTAATGTAAAAGTGTAAGTGGAAAAGTTGACCACAAAATTAACTGTAGCAGTGATTTAAATATTATAAATACTATTAAATTAAATCTACTATTACAAATTAAATTGTATTAATAAATTTGAGGTAAAAAAATAATAATCTTAATATTTTATTTATAGCAATAATATTACTAAAATATTAGTATAAATAGTAAAATATTACTAAAATATTAACTAAATAAATAATATAAAATTTTAAGAAAATCTAAAGAACATTAATAAAATTTTAAGAATACTAATAAAATATAAATATTAAAAAATCTTACAAAAATAATAAAATATAGTTATAATATTATAATATTAAAAATACTTGAAAATTATTATAATATAAATTTTATTATAATATTATTGTAATATTATAGAAATATAAAATTAACAAAGTAAAATATAATTATAATTTAATAATAAATTATCATTATATTATTATTATACTGAATTATTATTACAATATTAACATAATAAAATATTAATATAATAATAAAATATATTATGATATTAATAAAGTAATTTTTTATATTAAAAAAATACATAATTAAATATATAGTAATTTTATATTAACGTATAATATTTTTATATTAATAAAATATTAACTCTAAATAAAATAATAAAAAATGGAATAAGTATTAATAAAATAATAAAGTATTAAATAAAATATTAAATAAAAATATGAAATTAAAATAGTAAAATATTAAATATTAAAACAATATTAAAAACAATAAAAAAATTAAAGATTAAAATATAAAATAATTAAATAATTAAATAAGAAATTGAACACTATTTAAAATATTAAATATTTAATTATATTTAATTATATATTGATTATCAAGTAACTGTTTTGAACTGTAAGTGTACTACAAGTGAGAGTTACATGACCACAAAATTAACTGTAGCAACTGCAAGTGAGAAAATATGAGTGTAAAAGTGAGATTTACATGACCACAAATTTAACTGTAGCAACTGCAAGTGGGAAAAGAAGAGTTGCATTTTGCAACTTATTTTTCAGCGAAACAAACAACGGAAAATGGAAAAGAAGTTTTACGACTTGCGTTTTGCGGCGTTTTGCGGCGAAACAAGCACGCCCTAAGTTTGGAACCAAATAGTGATTCACAATCATGATTTGGAATATCGGTCGATTCCAGCATATATCAGCACTATAAACCCATTACGATAATAAACCCTATAATATTGACCGATATTGATACTAAAACTATAAGTAAGGGCCTGTTTGTTTTGCAACCTTTAAGAGGAAGAGGGAGGGAGAGAGGGTTCTTCCACTCTTCCCCCAATTTGTTTGATGCAGGGAAGAGATCCAAAAATCGCCGAAAGAAGCAGCGGAGCTTGAGGATCAAGGTGAGATAGAGATAGGGGAGAGGAGAGAGAGAACCAACGGTGAGGTTTTTTTCTTTCTTTTTTTTTTTTTTTTTAATTTGGTTTTTTCCCCTCTCTTCCCTCTTCCTTTCTTCCCCAATCAAACATCAAGAGCAGAAGCGGGGAAGACTTCCCTCTTCAACTGCTCTTCCCTGCCCCTCTTCCCACTTCCTCTCTCTTCCGGGAGACAAACAGGCCCTAAGTTTATCTGTGTAAGAAAAAAGGTGTCTAGTTAGTAGCAAATAATAATACCTAACTAATAAATAATAGTGGTATGCAAAAGGAAACATCAAAAGCTTACCTAAAAACTGCAAGAGAGAGAGAGAATCCACAAGAGCCCTACTAAGTATTTGAAGGTACAAGCAGACCACCATACTGTCTAAATATAAAGGTCCATCAAATAAGGTGGGAGCCCCAGAAAAGGTACAAACAGCCAAAAAGATTTCAAGAAACAAGGTACCTGAAACCACATGAGAAAGAAAAGTAGCCTATCCAAAAAGACCAATTTCTTGGTTCCTTTGGCTCCTTTCTCCCATTACAGGATAGTATACTAGATTCCCAAGCAACAGACTCTTGGGTCACTGAACAACTCGTACTGAAAGATCCTAAGATTGATACATAAATCAACCAAAACTTTTTTCATCAAATAAAATTCTCTCATTTGCTTCAACCACTTCTCCTAATATGAACTAATGTACTAATTTAACTGTGCTCAGCTGCAATTTTCTTCTGACTAAACCATAGAAAAGATTATAACTAACTGGTGCCAAGTAATTCATTACAGTTATAAATTGATGCACATTTGTGGTATCATAGCTGATACATAACCTACCACATCCTCAATTTGCCACTTTTTGCACCATCATATCAGCTCCAACTATTCAGTTTATATCCCATGCACAATCCACGCCTAACCGTTTATACATGATCACACCTTATCAACTGATCTTCTATTTTCTTTTCCAATATATAGGAAAATCAGAAATGGGTTCGAATAATTTGGTCACAATAGTGAATGCGAGCTTCTTTTCAAGTCAAAAAGTAATCCGTCACCCTCAAATGAATTCAAGTATGGCTTCATGACGTAAAGAGTTCTTGCAATAATTTCATGATCAGGTCCGTGCTTACAGAAACAAAGCTATCAATCACGGAGACAATGCCTACTAAAGTAACTAAACGTGATTATGAAATTAAATATCTCAACAGGCAACTTTCTTTGGCTACCAAATTCTGCAAATTTCGTGGCTCATCTAACTTCACGAAAACCATTATAAACACAAAACGTGTTAACAGTCTAGCTATCAACTAAACAACAGAATATTAAAGAAAAATGCATTCACTTCTTCCCCACAAATGATAAAATTCCCTGCTCTAATTATGTAATTCATATAGAAAAGTTTGATATAACAAAGGACGGACGGAAGAATACAAAATGAAAAACAAAGAACAAAACAATATATGTACCAAACTCCACTTCATTCAGACACTTGAAGGTAGCATGAACAAAGTCAATTCTAACTCCATAACGTACAAACTATATAATTTACGGTTCGGAAAAGTTTATCTGGGAAATCTTCAGCTATGACTTTCTTCTCCCTTTAGTTCCATTTTTTTCCTCCAAAGAAAGAAATATACTAACCTTGCCAAACACTATAATTTTCATTTCGACGAAAGAGTCAAATTTTGACTAGTCTTCCTCATATTGCAACAGGCTGAAGTCTCTGGATTGACTCCTTAGGCGCTCCTGGATTCGTTCCTTGAGAGCTGTCCCCTGGTAAAAAGCCAAAAGGGATTGAAATGTAAGAGTTTTTGCAATGGTGAAAAATTCAAATTGTCTACAAATGTAGGACAATTACTCACCATCGAGTGACACCCTTCCTCAAACTTCTCAAGAAAACCAGCGACCCAACGATCTGCATTCTCCACCCAGTCATCATGAAGCATACCCGCGGTTTTAGCAACAGTTTGCAACTACACAAGGAGTGACATAAGATTATACATGTGTTTTAGATGTCCGAAACTGAAACCATCTAATCAATGGACTAAATATACCACAGAGAAAACCATAGACCTTCAATAACATTCATCATCACTATTACTGTAACCTTCCAACTAAGTGTATGGATCAGTGGGAAAGCACAGCTCTGAGCTGAGCCATAGTACTGACCAAACTTTTGTGACTGGTTGTCAACCTGATCTCGGTGCACTAGAAGACAGAGCAGTTCCCAGCTGAGAGAAGTACGGGAAAGAGAAGGCTACTGATGAAGCAAGGTTTTTAGACGGGTTCAAAAAGTTCTCTCATTGATCATGCAGTTTATGCTCTAGCAATTATGAAGTCCTTGACGAATACATATTGAATCAATTACTGTTTAAGTGGTGTACGATAGCTGACATGAAAACAAAACCTTAAAGTAGAACCTACATGAATCGCACCTTACATTTTGTAAGGATCACACCCTACGTGAACTCAACCCAAACCACCAAACAACCGAGGCAAACCTGAACTTTGAAAGTTTACTCAAAGGGATGGATTTGTGACAAACCTGAAGACTGACTTTAGACCAATCCAGCCTAATGGCAACCCTATCTCATTGGGCCCAGGCTCAGAGCATATCAGAACTTATGAAAGGAACACATAACATTTGACTTCAGTAAACGATCAATCTTTGACCAATATTTTGAAACTCAGACCTTACAAATTACATCAACCAATAACTTCTAGTTTATTCTCAAGGAATATATACCTTCTCTCCCACTTTCTCTTGATGCTGCTTCACTTTCTCGCGCAGTTTCTTTAACCTCATGTTCACTCTTAACCGCTTTTCCTGATAAGAATTCATACAATAAGATAATTCTCTTCTAAAAGAAAAGCAACTTTTATGACAAGATAGAGTACCTAATTAACTTATTATTTTTCTCCTTCAAAAATCTGATAGCCTAAGAATATATATTAAACACACGTGCCTTTACATAGCTGACACCAAGATCCTCCCTACTGTAGCCACGGGCCAAGTTCCGCATCACATAATCATTGTAATCTTTGAGTATCCTCATTATAATATCAGATGTAGAAATTCCATCTGTGCGCTTTGTTTCCTTAAATTTACCAATGGATTTGACCTGCAATGATACTCATAGTAGAGGATATAACAAATAAGAAACATGGAAACATGGCAAACTAGCACATAAAAAATATAATGTTAACAAGGAACTAAGATTAACTTACAAATTCATAAACATCATTACCTGCTCCGCTTGCATCAGCATATCTGTACACATTTGTTCAATTCAAAAAGTTGTTCTTCTAGTTAATATGTAGAGGAATGAGAGTGGGGAAAAAATCAGTGAAGATAATAAAATAAATGTGCTGAACAAAGATTACATGACCGTCAAAAATAAACAATAGAAGGAACTCCCAGATAAGTATGCCAAATTTGGACTCCTTTTAAAAGAAATAACTTGTAGGGCCAATGCAATAAGGAAAGAAGGTAAAAGGAAAGAAATAGAGAGTGAAAGCACGACAATTGTCTTCTTTCTTTTTAACTACCTCATGTGGGGAAAACTGTCTAAGACTTGAAAATAAAAATTTTCTCAAAATTTTCCCAGCGGTTCTAACATTCAGTAATCAAAGAAAAGAAATTCGCTAATAATTCGTTTTCTTTTGCCTTCAACACTTTCTCTAGAACTAAAATAGGACTTCAATAATAATACATATTGGCAGTCATATAAATGAAACTGGGTTCATAACCTTACGGGAGAGAATCGTGAGCCACATAGTCAATCTTGTGTTTATCGAGAAACTCCATTGTGACCACCCAAGGAGCATCTGGAATGACTTCATCAACCCACCTGGTCAGAATAATTAAAAATTCTTACAAATACATGCAAGCTGATTAACCCAGGTGAAAGGATATATTCCATTGAATCTAAAGAGAGGCGTCCCAGTCCCATCAAAACTAATAAGCTTCAACAACACACAGTACATATCTATAGGGAGATGTAAGCACAATAGACATTACTAAGAGGTGTATGCTTACAATCAATATTATAGAGGTAACTAATTTTAAGGCATAAAAGAAAAGGTGCAACATAACGAATGGGCACAGTTTGAATCATTCTATAACTTTAAAATACTATGACAAGGATAAACACTGCCAAAATAACTACTGGCAGAAATCAAATGCTAACTGTAATAGTTACATATGATCTATGCAAATAGAAATAACTGTCGTGTTACAACAAAGGGAAGGCATCAGTTATCTCTCCTAAATTTAGAGATAGAGGCATCCTTACACATGTGTCCTTGTGTTAATACAATTAACATAATACTTTTTTTATATATGTTGAATCTATGTTTGTATACTAGAGATCCATCAATTCTAAATAAATAAGAAAATCAATTAGTACATTATAACTTTTGCAGAAAAAAGGGCATAAAGCACTTCATCTTATTCATATCTTTAACAGGATATGGAACATACATTTGTATGCCAAATCAGCACATATGGACTTGCATGTCATGTAAGAGCATCAAAAATGATTGGGCACTTGACCATGCCACTTTTAAGTGGGGAGATGTACGAAGACATCACGTGCCGCCTTCTTTATTTAGTCATTTTTCAGTTGTAATTTATTTTACCTAGTTGTATTTTTTTTAGGTAGGGGTTTAGTACCACATCGGTTATTTCTTAGAAGTGTCCTTTTGTAAAGCATATAAATAGGCCTCAGTAGTTTTATTTGGTATACAATGAATGAATTAAAAAATTTCTAATTAAAGCTTTAGAGCTCTTGAGTTCTTGAGATTAGCGTATGAAGTTCGTGGCGTAAGGAGTGTGAAGCCCGTGGTACAAGGGATGCGAAACCCAAAATCTATTCACTTCTTATCTCTATCCCTTAAAGCCCAGTTTCTCTTATTTATTTTCTTGTCAAAACCCTAGTTTCTTATTTCTTAGATTGAAAGTGATTGTGATCCACCAGTTACATCAGTTTGGTACCAAAATTTTAGCTCTAATCCCTTCAAAAATTTATCCCTCTTCTCTTTAAACCTAGCATCTCTCTCAAACCCTAAATCAAGATCAAATCTTAGATCTATTCAAAAAAATTCAAAAAAAAAATACTATAGCAAAATTTCCCAAAATCCACTTCGAAAATCACCCAAAAAATACAGATCCTTTACTGTTCATCTTCCTTCTTAAAAAAAAAAAATCCAACCCCACTGTTCATCTTCTCCATTGCAACACCCAAAGTCCAACCCCAGTTCCGCCGCCACCCAATTCCCCTCCCTGCACCGCCATCCTCTCCCACTGCTTTGTCCCCGCCCTCTTCCTTCGCTACCAACACCACCGATGACCATCACCATCAGCCTTCATCATCATCTCCATCATCATCATCCTCCAACAAAGGCCCAAAACTGTTGCCACCTTCCACTGCATCCAGCCCACCACCTCGACGCCCTCACTGACGAACCCAGGTCCCCACTGACCTCTTCGCCACCTTTGAACCCCTCACCGTCGTCCACCGCCTTTGCCGCCTCCTGCAGCAACCCGAGTTGAGATCGAGTTTGATTTTGTTAGGTCGAAGTGAATTTTTTACAAACCCGCTAGAACCCGACCCGCTACGAGCCGCACCTCCCAAGCCGACCAGAAGTCGGCTTATGTGCTGACGTCAGCAGCTCCATTGCTGATGTTATCGGCTCAACAAGCCGACCCCAAGCCGTCAGCCATCAACTCGAACTGAGCCGAGCCGATCGAAGCTGGCCCCAATCCGGCTCAGTCGAGCCAAGCCGCGCCGTAGTACTGGCTCGAGCCGCGGCTCGATCTGAGCCGCAATGTTCAAAATTGGCTTAGCCTGAGCAGAAGTGTGCACAACTCAATTCTGCAGCTTTTGGGCCCGTTTCTCGCCCATTCAAAGTCTAATTTGAGTTTCGTCTGAAGCGTCAGTTGATGACTGAGTCCTAAAGCTACTGGATAGAATTCACAGCAGTTGCGTAGCAAATCTGATCTCCACAAGTCCTTTTTTGGTGCCGGTACAATTCTTGCAACAATTCAACAGCATTTCAAGACCCATTTCGAGCCATATTCGAGTCGTTGAGACCTTTGACTTCTAAGCTTGTGCAATGAATTTTCTTAATGGGTTTTTATTTTTGTGGTCGGTTCATATATACTGATGGTGATGACAAGAAAGTTGAACGGGATATGTATGCGGCTATCCCGTATTTTCGGGGTTTTAATGATCATGATGGGCATGAAAAACGAGAAAATCATCTTGAAGATTTTTTCAGTTATTTCTCCTTGACACCTGAGCAAAAGTTTTACTATACCTAAATGAAGCTGGCTGGAAAAGCTTATTGGTGGTGGAAAAACAACCATATCGACTGTCGACATTGATTTGTCTTACAAGATCTTCGTGCTCGGTATCCTCCACACCTCGAGAGGCCACAATTCAGCGATCTGCTCGCTGAATGTAAAGAGATCCTAGCTGGTGTGGGAGTGATTCTAGAAAGCATGACAGTTGAAGATCCAGAACCAAAACCAGAAGCTGATGTTCAACCAGAACCAGGGCTAAAAGTTATTGTTGAGTTGTTGTCACTGCAAGAAGAGATTTCCTCACGGCCCACAGAAGTTGAAAAGCTCCCTATTGAGACCCTTATAGATCTTCCAGCAGAGCCTATCATGAAGCTAGTATCATCTTTGGCAGCTAGGCCTCATTATCCTTGAGATCGCTTGATGAGTACGACCCCTTGCAAATATTTCTACAAGAGACAGCTTCGCAGGGGATTGACATCTTGATATGTGAATTAGATTTCTATTGGCTGAGTTGACTTGTTATATTACATGTTTCTTACTTGAGCTACCATCGATTGTAGTTAATCTGTCACGAAAGCATATTCCACCTCTACCACATTGGTCTCGACGTGACGCACTAGTGCTGATTCATCGATCACCACCACGGCCCGATTGAGAAGTTTCATGAGGGAAGCTCTCACTCAATAGGGCCGAGTTCCTCTCACCTTGGAGGAATGATGAGAACATCATGTGCTGCCATCTTTTCATTTAGTCATTTTTAGTTATAGTTTATTTTGCCTAGTTGTGTTTTTTATGTGGGCATTTAGAACCACATCGGTTATTTCTTAGAAATATCCTTTTGTATAACCTATAAATAGGCCTCAATATTTTATTTGGTAGACAATGAATGAATTAAAACTTTTCCAGTTAAAGCTTCAAAACTCTTGAGTTCTTGAGATTAGGGCGTGAAGTCGGTGGCGTAAGGGGTGTAAAGTTATGGTGCAAGGAGTGTGAAGCCCAAAATCTATCTGGTGTTTATCTCTATCTCTTAAACCCTAATATCTCTTATTTATTTTCTTGTCAACCCTAGTTTCCTATTTCTTAGATTGAAAGTGATTACGATCCACCCATATTACATCAAGATGTGCGCTAGAGATCAAGTCAATCTCAATGTTGAAAAATCAAACTCATTATTCCCATTTCTGTCACCTTCATCTTAAATTACATTTGACTAGAAATCACAACTCTTTGTTCAAGAAAGCTGAACAAAAATCATGTGAAAATATTTCCGGACAACGCCAAAAGAAAGATGTCCAATATGGTTTAATATGGCTGGGTATGCTTGCTAAAATATACCATATTTATTAACAAGCACCATGTAGAAAACAAGCTAATATCACTAGTGCACTAGCACCAGTTCTCCAAAGAAAATTCACGTGAGTCCATGAGCTATCTCGGAACAAGGTCCCGGCATGCATGCACATCTAAATGAAGACTACTACTTTTCTAATAATAAGTTCAAAATATTGAAGCAGAAGTATTAGAGGCTTAAAAGATTTCTTTATTTTCACACAACAAACTACTACAACACAAATACTTATAGGTGTATACAGGAAGTTATTGCTCCTTGTGCATGCTAACTAGCTTAAAGTCAAGGTTTTAAAATCTTGTAATGGGATCGACCATAGGTTTTTGATATCCAGATTGGCAATATCGACAATCATTGGCTATATCATCTCGGTTGTATCAGCAATATCCATATCATCTCGGTTGTATTAGCCATACCTATATTGGATGTACATATTGATATCAAAAGATAATTCAAACCATGCTTAGAAGTCAAAGACAATAAAAAATAAGCATATTATCATGTAAGGCGGTTACCAACATATGAAATTACATTAAAGAAAAGGATATCCCGTTCTCATTACAGTAAATAGATTGACAGCTATATATAGATCTCAATATTTGAAAGAGAGAGGCTAGATAAAGTACTTGCAATGACGTAATGATTCATAGCGCTCAGCCTCAGTCATAACAGTTTTTCCCTTGTACCTATGTGTCACTTCATCATTGCAGCATCCACAAGAAGGTAGGTATTTGGAAACCTATATCGTGAGAATGTTTATTTAGAAACTGCCTGCATCCCATATACCAAAATACAGACGCCAAAGAGAAATGAGAAAAATATAGGGAAAAAAATATAGAAGTCAACAACAGAATTAAGTTTTCTTTAATACATCATCTTTTGCCATTTTCTGGACAAGCCCCATGTCCTTCAAACCTCAACAAATTAATCTTTTAAAATTTTCTTGTATCCATATTCCACCTTCTTCCTTCATTCCAAACTCATTGCCTTCTGCACTTTACCTTCCATCCCAAAGTGAAAGGTAATTCTTAAATTTATTTTCTCAAAAAAGAAGATTGAACCTAATTTACATTCTGTAAAGGAGAACTCATTTTCGAAAGTGTTGACAAAGCTGCTAACATAGGATCAGGTGTGGCGCCAGTGGTGAGGTGGATCCATCTAGACTCTTGTTTCCTTGATTTTTTTTTTTTTTTGTAGTTTTCTTTTTCTTTTTTGGTGGTGGTGGTGTGTTTTGTTTTCTTTTTTTTTCTTTTCTTTTTCTTTTTTTTTTTGGTGGGGGTTGTTGGTGGTGTATTTAATGGATTTTGGCTATTTTCTTCCAGTGGACTCTCATGTTAAAAAAAATTAAAAAAAGAAGAGATGAGGATATATTAGAAATTTGATATTTTAGTTTTCTAAAAAAAGTCAATACTGTTATAATTGGTAATCAATTTTTAAAAGATTAAGGGGTTAGTTAGTTGGTCTAAAGTAGATAGTAGCTATATCAAGAGGTGGTTGAAGGTTTCTTACAATTTGCCCTAATTGAACAGTACTTCCATTTCCTTAATGTTCCACATTAGAAAACTTGCCAAGGGTCACATTAGATGAACTAGACAACAAGGTAGATAGGAGAACAAAAGAAAAGGGCAAATGAAGGAAAAAGAATTCAAGTACAGGTTACATATGCAGTCTAACCTGAGAACCTTATGCCTCTTTATTTTTATTTTTATTTTTATTTATTATTATTTTTTGAACAAAGATCGTAGCGGGAGTTTAACTTGGGACTCCTATGACTCACTCTCACCCTTTTACGAGTGAGCCATGCTTCTTTAGGGTGTACATATATCCACCTACAGGCTTTCCGATACGAATTAATAAAAAAAAAAAAAATCCAGTGAATAGCCCTTGGACCATGGACATATCTTACAGAACAAACTGCACAACAATAAAAGCTAATTGTGACTCGCAACTAGATCCACTCATCTAATCATAAATGGCTTACTTCAATCCCACACACATCAAATGTCGTTGGTCTACCCTCTACAAAAATAGTTAAATAAACCCCATCAACGTGCCCATAAATCCAACTACCTAATTTCCAGTAGCCAAATATAAGTCAAATAACACAAACCAAATGTCATTTGTAGTGAGAATGGGCCATTAAGGTTGAGGGAGTTGCTAAAGCCTTGCTTCACACCATATTGCCTCTTCAACCACTCGAGTGGATTTCAGATACTTAACATCAACATAACTGTTCATAGATGCAATGAAAATGCTAATACTCAAACAAAGTCAAATATCTACTTGTTGTGACTAGAACAATACAAAAAAAAAGGTGGGGAACCAAAACGAAACGCCGATACAGGATCACAAAACAAAAGACATAGAAGGCAAGAAGTTGAAAGTGCAATTGTTTCTACTTTCCTGGTCCGAAGCAAGTAAAAGCTACCTAGCATAAGCTAGCTGGCTATTGAAGTGTGATTACCTGCTTTCTCTCGGCAACTCTCTACCTTTAATAAAGAAAACAAAATAATTTTACTTTGCCACATATTAACACCTTATAGTTTCCCTTCCATTGATTTCATTCATCCCATCAACATACAATACGAATCCAACTAGCCAATACAACCCATCTCAGGACATGTGTGAGCACACAAAGACATATAAATCTTAACTCTCAACAACCAAACAACAAAACACCAGCAACAACATCAAAAACTAAAACCAAACAAAAAGACAGTATAAATTTGAACGAAAAAGAACATAACAAACTGATAGTACACAACTCACAGAACATTTTCCTTGTGAACAAGCATAGATCTGGATTTTCTACTAGTAAATATCTTATTGTTTTCCCCCTTTTTATTTCAGTTCAGCAGTAGTGAGCAGTTTCAGCATATCATCAGATTGAGTAATTATGGATTCAACAGTGACATAATTAATGCACAATCATACTAATTTCATATGCTACTGTTTCAACTAATTTACTGAGATGGGTATTAGTGAATCACTAAAATTCTTCAAACACAACTGAACACATCAAATTACTCAACTCAACATCTAAAACTAAATCAAATCAAATACCCACAGAAATCAAAACAAAAGGGGGATCCGGGAAAGTTACGATTTTTTCGCCTGCTCGAGGGATCGAGCATGGCCGAAGTGGAACAGATCGTAGATTCCGTCGGCGTAGACTCGAACGGGCTTGTCGTCTTCAGCGATCTCGTTGCTCTCGGGCTTCTTCGGATCGTTCTCCATTAAAAGCTGAGTGTTTTTTCCCTTTTTTTTTTGCTATTTCTTGTTTTGGGGAACAGATTGCGAGAGCTTAAAAAGAGAAAAAGGGGGTTACCGTGTTTCGTTATTGGGTTAAGAAATACCGTTTCATAATTTAATTCCAAAAAGCAGCGTCTCTCAAATTTATTGCTCTGACGGCCACGTAGACGTCATGACAGCGTTAGGTCATTTTTGTCCCGTCAGAATGGCGGGCTCCAGTCACTGGTGATTTATATTTCTAATTGATTAAGAATTGTCAACCCAAAGACACTAAGTATTGAACTCTTTTTTTATTTCAAAGCTTGGTCCAGGTTGTTAGACTCGGATCAAGAATGTGACAATTTTCTTTTCTTAGTCAAAGCATGATTCGATGTTACAAATTCTGAACTAAGTTTACTTTAACTCAAATTTCTTAGTCTGATATTGACAAGCCCGGACCAAACTTTAGAATTAAAAAAAAAAAAAAAAAAACATTCTTAAGTTGTGTCCGTGTTCAACCAAAAACACCAAAAGACATTTCAAAGTCCATCACATCTATATAACTCACAAAATCACAATCCCTCGAAGAAAACTCACAAAATCACAAATTTGAACTAATTAATTTATTAATATATATCACAACTCAATAATATAACAATGTCACTAATTCATTTCTCAAATAGCACTTAAATTTCACCAGATGAGACTACAAATCATATCAAAATTATAAAACACATATCAAATCATCATATAGTTCAGCAATACACGTCATAACTCCTAATATATAACAATATCAATCGTATCGCGATATCATAGCCTCAAGTTTCATATATCAATAATACAAGTCGTATAAAATCTCAATACAAATAAGTTAATGCAAGTGAAAATCGACCACACTCTCGATCTCATCCTCGCCCACGTGCAGAGGCAGTTTGTGAATCTGGCTGCACATGTTGTCGGGATGGTCCGGTTTCATCATCAGCTCCTCGACGTCGCAGATACCTCCTGATAGGTGATTGAGATGATCCAGACTCATCATCATCCCGACGTCGTGTAACAACGGGCTGAGAAGGTCCCGGCTCGTGTTGTACCGCCTTGCGCTCAGTATTTGGTGGTTGCGACACACATCGTGTATAAACTATAAAGTGGTTTGCGCACCTGATGGACGTGCAAATCAGCACCTCCCTAACAGCTCCTTGATGAAAGTGAACATCCTCTTCAGTATCGAGACCCTCTGAGTCTCCTCCATTAAAGTCCCATCCACCATGTTCCTCACATAAATCAATCTATCAAATCGTATCATAAATTTTAGTAGAATCATATCAAAATATCAAAAATTTAACTTTTATGAGAATTGTGTTAAGATATTACCAACTCTTGCTCATGTATACCACCAGTCGTGTAACTGACCAGCAGATCGACACGCTAAATAATCCAGAAACGAGTGATCTCCCAACACCAGATCATATAGTCTGCAAAAAATATGATGGGATGTCTCTGTCTCTGAAGTTGACTAGCTCGATCATCCCATCGACTTATATAAGCATTGAGCTTCTGCCTCCAATCACACTGACGCTCGTTGAGCAGTTTAACCGAGCCAATTGATCGACGACATCAGGGATTTTGAGTACACCGAATTGACAAATGAGTCGAATGGAACATTCATCTCCACAATCTCAAAATAGATAATTGGCATCATGACCCACCATATTTGAGATCCTTCTCTACAAATCGAGAGTAAACTCTCCAGGATCTCGTATGTGTATGGCTCCTAGACTACTCCAAAATAATCTAGCATATCGAGCTCATTTTTGTTGAAATATAAGTCTCTATGTGGAGTCATATGAAATATCCAAATCCTTCGACATTCCACATGTATCATACCATATGATTAAAATAAAAATATATATTCAAATAGATTCATTTACTTAAATTGAGTATACTGTGACGACGAGGTTTGAGAGAAGGAGGATGGAGGTAGGGGATTAGGGAGGGAGTAAGAGGGAGGGGGGAGGAAGGGGAAGGTCCCCAAGTGAGTGGTCTCTCTCTGTCTCTATCTCTGTCTCTCTGGGCGGAAGACGGACGGATGGACGGACAAAATTCGTAAAGGAGTCACAGGAGAAAAATCTCCTTTTGATCAGTTTTGATTAAGGGCGTGTTTGGTAACTTGCAAAATGTTTGCAAAATGTAAAAAATTTTACAACTTTACATTTTACACTTGTTTGGTTTCGTTTGCAAAATGCAAAATGCAAAAACTTTTGCAACTCTTCTTTTCCCACTTGCAGTTGCTACAGTTAAATTTGTGGTCATGTAAATCTCACTTTTACACTCATATTTTTCCACTTACAGTTGCTACAGTTAATTTTGTGGTCATGTAACTCTCACTTGTAGTACACTTACAGTTCAAAACAGTTACTTGATAATCAATATATAATTAAATATTATTAAATATTTAATATTTTAATAGTGTTCAATTTCTTATTTAATTATTTAATTATTTTATATTTTTAATCTTTAACTTTTTTATTGTTATAATATTTATTTACTATTTTAATTTAATATTTTAATTTAATATTTTATTATTTTATTAATACTTATTCCATTTTTATTATTTTATTTAGAGTTAATATTTTATTAATATAACAGTATTATACTTTAATATAAAATTACTATATATTTAATTATTATTTTTTAATATAAAAATTACTTTATTAATATCTAATATATTTTATTATTATATTAATATTTTATTATGTTAATATTGTAATAATAATTCAGTATAATAATACTATAATGATAATTTATTATTAAATTATAATTATATTTTACTTTATTAATTTTATATTTCTATAATATTAAAATAATATTATAATAAAATTTATATTATAATAATTTCAAGTATTTTTAATATTATAATATTATAACTATATTTTATTATTGTTGTAACATTTTTAATATTTATATCTTATTAGTATTCTTAAAATTTTATTAATGTTCTTTAGATTTTCTTAAAATTTTATATTATTTATTTAGTTAATATTTTAGTAATATTTTACTATTTATACTAATATTTTATTAATATTATTCTTATAAATAAAATATTAAGATTATTAATTTTTATCTCAAATTTATTAATACAATTTAATTTGCAATAGTAGATTTAATTTAATAGTATTTATAATATTTAAATCACTGCTACAGTTAGTTTTGTGGTCAACTTTTCCACTTACACTTTTACATTACCAACCAAACACCGTAAAACACAATATACTTTACCATTTACACTTTCACTTTATCAATCAAACACCGTAAACACAATATACTTTTCCATTTACACTTCACTTTATCAACCAAACACCGTAAACACAATATATTTTCTCTGCTACAGTTCACTTTTTCCATTCTCATTTTACGACTTATGACTTGCGACGTTTTGCAACGAAACAAACAGGCCCTAAATAAGAAACAAAAATCATGCTATAAGTAACTGTATGATCAACTTGGCAGCACATGTGTTGAAATTCTTCTATCTGGTTAATTGTCATTTCCCCCCTGCCAACACGTTGGAAATGCATGTTTGACTTAAATTGGTCCAGAAATGAAGCGACTACTACGTTAAGTAATAATTATGTGTAAACTTTATAACGCAACGCTTTGAATTTAAAATTTTATCGGTATATAATTTATCTTAGAGCTTCCGATAGCACGACCCCCTTAATTTTAGTAGTAATTCGTAATGGCAAGAGTCCCTCAGTTAGAAATGTCTGGAATTTGATTGGCAGAAATATCACAATGTCCTCCCACCAAATCTTTAGCAAATCTTGCCCGTGGAAATTGACAAAAATTCTGACTGTGAAGGAAATGAACGGTATGCTTCAAACAAACATCCTCGAGCTCAGAAGCAGGAACCAAGTATCCCATACTGTCCATCTTATAGTCTGAAACTCCTCAAAAGCATATTGATTCACCTCCTGTATCGGCCTTCAGCTAACACATGTGCCTCCAAAGTTGCAATCACTCATCTTCCACTTGTTGATGGCTTGGCAATCTCTGCATGAACGATCCTGCCATCGATAATCTACAATAGAAGAAGAGGAGGTAGTGAGCCGTCACATGTAAAAGGCAAGTGTAGCATAAAAGTCCCCAAGTTTGGGGTGGGTGGGTGGGTGGGTGTGTCAGGGGGGGGGGGGGGGGGGGGGGGTTGGGGGTTGTTGACTGTTCCAAATGTCCGTGTAACTGGAAAAAGGATCTTGAAATCTCACACTCTCACCCATCTGTTCTAGTGCTAGAATCGCATCATCTTGACAAAGTGTATTGAATGAACGCATACCCTTTTGACTTCTTTGTTTCCTCGTGTTTAGCTAGTTTAACTGCAAGAAGTACATCAGATTGTTGGAAAGATGACATATTGCAAATCCCATATTATCAAAAGAACACTCTCGCACCTTCCACAATCGTACCAAACTTTGCGAATAATTTGACGAGAGAGGCTTCACCTGTAGCGTATGACAGATCTGCATTGCAACAATGCAACTGAACTGAATCAGATATAAGAAAATAGGAGAAAAACAATAGTTCTGAAAGTGTTTCCTTTATATGCTGATATTTAGAGACATGAGACACTAAAAGAGCTATTTTCTTCACTCGCTTTCATACGGAAAATGTAAAAGCACTAAGCAGTCAAGGCTTTCAAAAGACTATTTGCCAACTTCTCAAAAATAAACACATTGTTTACTTCACAATCTTAAAATCAAGCAAATTATCATGTATATGAAAACAGTAACGGTTATCATGCCTAATTTCTCTCGTTCAATGCCCAAGAGACGAGGCTCCAACCTTTAAAAAAATTGAACTTTTAGATTGAGGATAGCAGCACAGGCCTTTCAGGTTGTTGTGATACTACCTCAACCTGTGAACATTACAAGTATACTATGAGACAAACATTGAGTTAACTATTCTTCTACATTTATACCTGTTTTTTGTTATGCATTGAGTCATCTACTAAGAGAGCAATAATTATCAAAGAAAACTTTGACCTTGAATGCTACTCAGGTCCATATCAATAATGTAGGTTCTAAGAGACAGAAATGAAGTCAGCACCGGATAGAATGCAAATATGGATCCACGGAAGAAGTTCAGGAGGGTGGAGGATATGACCAGAAAAATTAGTGGAACTTAGAATATTTCTCTATTAAAACAAAACCAGTCCATTGAAAGATGGGAAGTCCCGTTCCCTTAAATGTGGAAGCAGAATGCACAACAATGGTTTCTTATGTAGGAAGAATGTGTAACACACACACACACACACACACACACACACACACACACACAGAGAGAGAGAGAGAGAGAGAGAGAGAGAGAGAGAGAGAGAGAGAGAGAGAGAGAGAGAGAGAGACTGCATGGAAATCAACCATAGTATTAACTAAAGATCAATTTCCTTATACCTCACCACCAAAGCGTTATACTGGAGTCTGTTGCCTTCCACTTCCCCCATATTATAAGACACATTCACTAATAACGTTTTATACATCACCAGCAAAAAGTATTGAATTCCTTCATCATTCATGGTAACCTACCAGTTCGACCACATTTACTGGTAAAAGGTGGCATATCAGCTGGTATACCAATATCAGAGGTTTCTGGTAGGGTATAAGCTCATAAGCCGGACAGACCAATAGCAGACCTTAAACCGTATATACTGGTCTCTACCGGTACTGGTTAGGGGCCGTATTTTGAGACAGAACGGTAATTCAAAGACTGACTGAATAACGGTTTAAAATAGGATTCATTCATCTCTTATCCTTGTGAGACTTATGGACTCACTTCAGTCAGACGTCACGAGTCTCTGAGAGTGCAAGTTTTCAACAGCAAACACTTGCACCCGATAAAACCAAATCACACCCTGCTTCAAAATGACATCGTATCTTCATCATCAAAGCCTTTTACCACCAAAATAAGTTCAATTACTCGAGATACTTGGTACTGAAAAGGCTCCACAAAAGTTTTGATGGAGCTTATACTGACACTAACCCTCTAAACTTTGTTTGCCAGAGAGGGGTTTCTCAGAATCTCAGCAGCTTGTCAATAGGTAGAAAAATATGCACGTTAGACTCAATACAACCAAGGAGCACTCTAAAGTCCTCTCATACTAAGCAACATTCCAGAAGAAGGGGCAAAGGTGATAAATTTGCAGCAGGAAAATACCAACAATCTCTGATGCATATTATACGCCAAATTGCCAAATAATCTACATATCATGAACTAAAATAATCTTTTCTTCACTAATTGTTAGTTTCTGATGCATTCAATTGCAATGTGGATGTCTAAACTAACAGAAGGTTGCTTGATGAGTTTCGTATTTCTATCTAATTACAGTATCAAAATTTCACCCTAAAGGTTATGATTATTGCAACATCTCACTTATTTTACAAAACTATAAGCATAAACAAGGAAGAACAATTAAGTTGAACGGAACCGAGTTTGGTAAATAGAAAAAAGAACCCATTTATATTACAGTCTCACAGTGCAATAAACAGGCATAAAACACAGACGGGTATATCTAAATTCATCATAATAATGCAAAGTTTGAAACTTTAGACAGTACCCAGATGAGAAATAGTGTAAAATAGCAAAAAATATTAATATTAAAAGGGATTCCTTACTCTCCACAAAGATTCTGCTTGCTGGTGGGAGCTTGGAGAACAGCACCTTCGAATTCTTTCCCTTTGATGATAATGATGATGATGATTTTGATGCGGTGAAAGAATTCGAGATCGGTGAAATCGAAGATATTATTGATGATGTAGCTCCAATCTTCTCAAATACCCAAAATCCCCGCCCCGCGCGTGAAATAAGCAAAATCACCACTTTCTTTAGGGTTAGCTGGTATGTGTGTTTTGCATATTAGCCCTCCTGACTTAATAGTTGCATATTGGCCTCTAAAGTTCACAATTATTACAAAATCTTATTTCTATCGGTATATGAGGTGCTTTGATTAGTTATAATAGAATTAACATTTTATTTTATTTTATTTTATTTGGAATAAAAATATTGCTGCAAGTGTACCTGAACTCTCTCTCTCTCTCTCTCTCTCTCTCTCTCATTTTTTGGGATTAAGGCAAATGAAATATTTAACTCACCTATTTGATGAAAATTCTTCTCAAGGAAACAAAAAGTATTTGTTGAACATCTATTTGGTGCAAATGCATGAGCTTGATTAATGAGCCTGTAAAGCTTGACAGACAGAATATAAAAGTTCTAACTTTTCTACTAAATTTCATGATTTATCAGGTACCAAATCACTTTTCACATTTCAATACATTTTTATGAAATAAATGAAGACATTTAGCATGCTAAAACAATTGTCTTTTTTTTATTTTACTTCTCGATATCATAGTCTAGAGAATTCCACTTAAGACAAAAGAATTTTATTTGAAATATTCACAAACAAAATACTAGTTTAAAAGGAAAGTTAAATAGTACTTTTCAACTGCACGGACACTTGTATAACTGTTTTTTTTTTTAAATCTTTGACCCGAATCGTTGAGGAACTTTTCAAGAAAAACTATTTATAAATTAAGAAATAAAAAATAATCTACAACGTAAATTCAAATATTTATTATTTTATATCCAAAACACATAAAATTTGAATCTGATTTAATATTTAAGATTTTTTTTCAAACAATTAATTTTACTCTTAAAAATAGATAGCAAAATTTATAATAAGGGATACATATTATTAAAGTATATTTGCTGTAAATTTTTTAGGCCCAAATATACAAAATCCAAAATGTAGTACCCATTCCCATAAAATTGGCACTCCGGCCGGGTCGGGTCAAAGAAGTTAGCAACCCGCTATCTCAACTTCTATAAGAACCAAACTAGGGCTCCTCTCTTACGCCTCCTTGATCCGTTCATTGCGCCGCTCTCTCTCACTCTCGAGCTCCAAAAACCCTAGCCATGGCGGAACAGGTGAATTGATCTCAAAACCACGAAAACCCTAATCTCATTAATTTCACTGCGATGTTCGTCTGATTTCTCATTCGATTTACTGTTATCTCGATTGCAGACCGAGAAGGCGTTCTTGAAGCAGCCGAAGGTTTTCCTTAGGTAATTGCTCGTCAAAATTCTCGTTTTTTTTGGCAAAAATATCATTCTTTTATTTTAGTCTTAAGCTTTTTCTTTTTTTGTGTTCATTCTGTTAGCTCGAAGAAATCTGGGAAGGGAAAGAGGCCTGGCAAAGGCGGCAACAGGTTCTGGAAGAGCATTGGCCTCGGGTTCAAGGTCCCAAGAGAAGCAACCGAAGGTATCGAGCAATCTCCTTCTCTTCTCTTATAATTATGATTTCATTATTTTTTTTAATTTTTTGATATGAAAGTGATGCTATTTGTCTAGTTGCATTGCGCGTAAAACTTAACGTGTAAACTATAACTATCTGTTTCTTTTGACTGATCTTGATGTTTGTAGCCATTGGTGGGATGTTCATATTGATATTTATTCTACATTTTCATGATAATGGAAATGTTACTTTGATTTAGTAGTCTATTTATAAAATTACCCAAATGACATTTGTATGGAGATTGTGAATGATATTTTTTTTTCTTTGGAGAAATAAGATAAAGGGTATAGTTAGTACTTAGCAGAAAATACACAAATTTCATTAGGATCTGCGAAAGAAATCTGCTTGAAGTGTTGTAGCTGCTTAGTTTTTGGTCTTTGATGACTGACAATTTTTTTTTTTTTGATGTGTAAGTGCATACTTTAATTATATTACAATACAAGTTTAAGTTTTGATTAGGAATGTTGACAAGTATATAAGATATGTAATATAGATTTCCTAGAGTGCCATGCAAATGGATGTGAAAAGAGGATATTAGAGATGGGGATGGTGTGGCAAGATGGTGTTGGCTTCAGAGGGTGAAATGTATTGGCATACCTGGAGAGTTTGCGAACACAAAGAAATATTTTTCAAATAATGAGACACATTAAAAATTGATCAGCAAATATGAAGACTGTTGATATTAGGCGGTCAAATGTAGAACATTTGAGATTGAAGGATTTATCATGGGTAATTTTTTTCTGTAGACTGAGGTGTATTTAGAGCAAGGCCTAAATGCACAGACATATATGTGCTTTCTATTCAATTTGTTACTACGAGAATTAGTCTCTGTATATGTTGATACAAAACATGTAGCCCCTGTGCAAACCTTTGTTGTATGTAGAAAAGAATACATGTAAATAATATCTGAATGTCTAGGGAAATGTCTTATCTGGTAAACTCCCATTTTTGTGAGAAAATGTTGGCCTTAAGTTTCTAGCATTTTTTTTTTTTTTGCGCACATTGCTTGTTTCTGCCAGTATTCCACCACGGAATTCTTGTAACCAAAAAATTAACAACAGTTCACATGTTCATTGCTTATTTTTAACAAAATGATGACTTCTCAGATGTTCATGTGATGTTTTATTACGGTGTTGAATGGCAGATGCATTTTATTACTAATTCAAATCAATCAAAGTGTTTATTTGGATTGTCCAGTGTTTTGATTAAATGGATCCTTGCTCCGAGTGATAATTTTTCACCAAAATCATGACCAGATGACATGGCATGGATCCCAGACTAGTCCCTCAAATCTACAAAATCCTGTATGGGGATGGATCTGTCACATCTAAACAATGACAAAACAGTAACTATATTATGTTGACACTTGCTGTGTATTATACAAGTACTGTGGTTTCAAGGCTTTTATTGTTTGTTTAATTTTGAAGAAAACCTAAGTCAGAAGTTTGTTCTGTATGTAGAGTATACTGTGCAGTTTACACACATACATGTCAATACTTTCGATATTTATTCCTTTAAATACTGAAATAGATGTTCTACAGCAGTTTACTTTGATATGTAGAAAGCTTCATCTCTGTGGAACTAAAATAAAGTTCTTTCTTTGTTTCCCACAATTTGTCAATACCTTCCATATTCTAAGTAAAAGGAATATCAACTAAGTCCCTGCATTAGGCCTTTTGGTCCTGATACATGTATATCTTTCTTGTAGGGACATACATTGATAAGAAGTGCCCATTTACTGGTAGTGTTTCCATTAGAGGTCGTATCATTGCTGGAACATGCCACAGTGCCAAGATGAACAGAACCATCATTGTCCGAAGAAACTACCTTCACTTTGTGAAAAAATATCAAAGGCAAGTTTATAAAGAAAGTTTAGGTTGTGCTCTTCAGACTCCCTTTCATGACTGATACAAAAATTTTAAACTTCTCTTTCTTTCAGGTATGAAAAGAGGCACTCAAACATTCCAGCTCATGTATCACCTTGTTTCCGTGTGAAGGAAGGAGACCACGTGATCATTGGCCAGTGCAGGTAAAGTTTCATGTATTCCAGTCAGTTAAGATTGAATATTTGTTTGCAGGGTGTTTGTTTATGAATGATTTTGATTGCTTCTAGCCTTCTAGTTAATAAGTAGGTTAATTCAGATCATAGCAAACTTGAACTAATTAACAGATTTCAAGGCATGGTCAAAGTATAATGAGGTTCAATTGTGAAAGTGCAGTTCTAGAGTTTAATTTTGGATGGGAGAAGGATCTCTCATGGTCTCTTGTTTAAGTGAGTTACACATGGAATATGTAAAATTCCATATCTCAAGCATACCTGATTATTACTAGTCTAGTGATTGTTGGTGCAGAAATGTTTCATCTGGGAAGGTGGCTGAAACTAGAGTCGAACTGAACCTTTAGAGCTGAAGGATGTCAAATTTGAAATTTAAACATGCTGGTCATTTAGCACTGGAAATTGGGATAACCAAGCCACAGTTCGCTGCAAATTATTTTTGGCTAAATCTATGGTTCATTTTGTTGGTTACATTGTAGTTTTAGAGAACTCCGACTTTGCTTGGTTTAGCATCTTGACTCGTTATGATTTCATAATTCCAAGTTTGAGAATTCTACTTATGTTGACACTTTTTGTTTGAATGCTGAACAGTTGTTTGTAAGGAAAAATACATTGAAGTAATTACCTGCACTGGATTAACATTTATCCACACTTCTGTAGTCTAATATCAAACTTGTTCTATTAGTTTAAACTCCATGGCTTGTTTAAATGTTTGCCAAAAGTTTCTTGTTAGTGTTATATTGCGTCATCCAAACATATTACAATTTTCTAATACCAAGTATGTTTTGTTTTCTGGTATTTAACATGACAACATTTGTTTCCTGATTCAGGCCATTGTCCAAGACCGTGAGGTTCAATGTGTTAAGGGTCATTCCAGCTGGATCAACAGGTGGAGGAAAGAAGGCTTTCACTGCAGTCTAAGTCTGTCAACCAGCATCCTCCCTTTAATGACATCAGTCTATTTTGAACTTTTCGTGTTCTTGGATTCTGTAGTATGTTCTGCTACTAGTTTTGATTATGGAACCTTATTCAGTAAGCTCATTTAATTTGGCATTTGTGGTGCTTTTGTTTGAGATTTTTCGCTAGGTAATGGTTAGTGAGGAGAAGTCTGTTATGTTCAGCTAAGTGCACAACCTTTTTTTAGAGAGCTATATTTTGATACTCCTTTAATTAGACTTTTTCTATGGTAACTTTGTTGTGTTTTTTTTTTTTTTTGAGCCTTTCTAAAAATGTTGACTCTTGTTTATCCTTTGAGACTAATTGCTGTTCAGTCTTCTCTCTTGTGCAAATCCCTTGTGCAATTTGTTTCAAGGCAATTTGGTATTCTTTGGTTTGCAACTGTTATTTGAAGTTTGAGTGATTCTTGTTGGTGAAACAGTATGATTGCGTTGATTGCAACTTTCTTCTTCTTTTATGGTTACATGTGCCAATAGTGTATACACATGTATGATTTGCATGATTATGAGAGATCATCTGAAAGTTTTGTAGTACCAAGATCAAGATTATGGCTTGTGTTAGTTTGTTGATAAAAGCAGTAGCTGACATTGTTAGGTTTGACTGACATCCCCAGCCGTAAAGAAAGAAAACAATTGGTTTGCAAGTCATGTTGGTTCTTTTGCTAGACTTGCACTTCAAGCGCCGTTCATTTATAGGCCCCTACCCATCTTCTTCCTTCAACCAATCAACATGGCCATCATCAAGGCCTCCTCCCTTGCCGCCCTCTCCGTCGCGGCCGCCCTCTCTGTCGCTCTCCTCTCCGTCCAACTCGGTCGCCATGATCTGCCACACTGTCTTACTTCTTTCCTCGACCCTTCGCTGGGGACGGTTCAGCTTTGGTTCGCTGGCGGAAGCACCTTCCGCCGTCACCACAAGCGCCCCCGCACGAACCAGACCGTCTGCAGCGATTTCCCGCCCGACATCCCCCCACCTGACACGAACACGACCGCCTTCCTATGTGTTGACCGCGCTGGCTGCTGCAACTTCACCACGGTGCAGTCTGCTGTCAACGCCGTCGCAAACTTCAGCTCGAAGAGAACAGTTATATGGATCAACAAAGGGATGTACTAGTAAGGCTCTAAAGTTGGCAAGTGGTTTCAATATAGAGAGTCAGCGAGCTAGAGCTAGCTAACTGTTTTGTATTGTCTGTTTCAGTGAGAAGGTAACTATACCCGCAGCAAAGCAAAACATTACATTTCAAGGGCAAGGGTTCACCACCACGGCGATCGCCTGGAACGACACTGCCAGGACCGCCAACGGCACATTCTACAGCGCATCGGTTGCAGTCTTTGGGGTCAGCTTCATCGCGAAAAACATAAGCTTCATGGTATGTAGTAGTAGTCAAAACTGCGACTGCTCTTCGCGAAAAATGGCTCACTGTTGTGCTCTGTGTGTTGTATCAGAACTTAGCTCCCATAGCCCAGCCTGGTGAGATGAATGCTCAGGCGGTCGCAATCAGAGTCGGCGGTGATCAGGCCGCCTTCTGGGGCTGCGGATTCTTCGGGGGCCAGGACACCCTTCATGACGACAAGGGGAGGCACTACTTCAAGGAGTGCTTCATCCAGGGCTCCATCGATTTCATCTTCGGAAACGGACGGTCCCTCTACGAGGTAATATTGGTCTAACCAAGGCCATAGCCTGGACTTGAACATGGGACTTTTCACAACACAATCGATATGTCAATTGCAGAACTGCACGATAATTTCCATAGCCAAGCCAGTGGCGCCAGGGGCGAAGGTGATCAACGGAGTGGTGACGGCGCAAGGCCGAAACCTGAGCGAGGAGAACACCGGCTATTCTTTCGTCAACTGTTTCATCGGAGGGACGGGTCGGATTTGGCTAGGTCGGGCGTGGAGGCCCTTTGCCCGTGTCCTCTACGCCTACACGTTCATGACTGACATTATCGCGTCCGAAGGGTGGAATGACTTCAACTCGCCAGACAGAGACCAGTAAGAATCAAAACTAGAGTCCAAGATTTGGCATTTCAAATTGAAGATCCACTCTGTTAAAAGCGCGAACTTTTTCACAGGACTGTTTTCTTCGGAGAATACAGGTGCAGTGGACCAGGTGCAAACTCAACACTGAGGGTGGCTTATGCTCAGAAGCTCAATGACACACAGATTTCTCCCTACCTCAACACTTCTTACATCGATGGAGATCAATGGCTGCAACCTTTCAGCATGAACACTTCGTCTGTGTAAACAAAAATAACTGGTGGAATAATGTGTTTTTTCGTTTAAATAATACATTTTATCTATTCGTTAAGGGCGGGAGATGGGAGTTTCTTAAATCCCGCATTCTTGCATTTATTGATTTTAATCTAGAAAAAAGATAAAAAAAAAATGTGAGTTAGAAATAATTATAAGTTAAATAATAATATTTAAGTATGTTTTACTATTGAAGTTTTACTAATGCATAAAAACTTAACCACCCTTTGCATGCATTCAATATTTAGATAATTAAATACAAGACCTAACTCATTTAAACATGGGCTAGTTTTCAAAAAAAAAAAAAAAAAAAAACTCATGTAATAAATAATTTTAAAAATCAACTTCTCATCAAATTAATTCCAAAAATCGACCTATGTCGGCATCGAGGCGGCTCACCCATCAGCGTGGTACCCTGCATGTCGAGGTCATTTTTCGGATTGCCTGAGGTAAATTGGCAACCCCGATCAAATCAATTTTTTTTTTTTTTTTTGCTGTGTGTTGACTTGTCTGGGGTTACCAACCCCGAACAAGATCAAATCATTATTATTATTATTATTAATTTTATACTCGTCGGGGGTTGCCAACCCCGGACTTCAGCAAAATTACCCTATTCAGATTCGGCCGACGTGGGGAACCCCGGGCCAACCTGATTCGTGAATCATGCACTATTTGATTAAATCATGCACTGCGCACGTGAATCATGCACTACTTGATACGTGAATCAATCATTCACCACTTGATTTGTGAATTCGTGAATCATGCACTACTGAATTGGAGAATCATGTAGTAGTTGTTAAAATTAAAATAAAAAAAAAAAAAAGAAATTTCGCTCGTCCAGCGTTGACAATCCCGCGTGAGTGAAAATTTTAAAAAAAAAAAATGACTGGGATTATCAACTCTGGATGTGCGAAAATTTAAAAAATGAAAATAAATTTCGCTCCTTCAGAATTGTCGGCTCAAGACGAATGAATACATGGCCAAAAAAAAAAAATGTTCGTTCAGAGTTGGCAACCATAGACACGAACCCAAAAACGATCCTGACGTGTGCGGCACATGCTGTTGGGGCAAGCTGCCTCGTCGCCGATGTGACATGTCAGATATTAGTTTTTGAAATTAATTTGGAGGGAGTTTGATTTTTAAAATTATTTATTATTTAAGAGTTTTTTAAAAATACTCATTTAAATATGTCTAACAATAACATGAGATAGACTTGTGTCATTTCGGAAGGATTCGAGGCCGAATCTTTTTCACTCAAATACAAACCTCCGACATTTGAATACAAGATCCATTCTGTTAAAGTTGATCTATATTATTTTAAATATCTATAAATAATCCATTCCGTTAAAGTTGATCTAAATTATTTCCAGTATGTATAAACCAAAAATCAAGTGTTTTGAATATTTTTTGTCCATCCATCAAGCGGAGCAAAATGGACGGCCGAAAATAGTGAGTTGATTAGATCTATGTTTTTAGACATACAAATTTTTGATCCGGCCATTTGACCATAAATTAAAAATTAAAACCCTTACAAATCAGTTTTTGTTAGATTTCAAATGTTTTACATCGTTAAACCAACCAACTCACTATTTAGGTCGTCTGTTTTCATCCTACTTGAAACATGAGTAAAAAGTATTCAAAACACTTAATTTTTAATTTATAGATACTTAAAATAATATAGACCAACTTTAACGAAATGAATCTTATATTCAAATATCAGATATTAGTATTTGAGTTTCCTAGGACCTCGAATCCTTCCAAATGACACAAGTCTATCTCATAAACATATTAAAATAACAAAAGTCCTATCATTGTTATAGAAAAAGCAATTTTAAAAAGACTCGAGTTTTCACAAGAGACAAGATGAAGTATCTTTTTTTTTTTTTTAAAGAAGTTTAATTATCCTATATGTAATATTTTTACTATTAAATAAAAAATATTTTAAAATATAATAAATTTTATCCGTAATAAATTTATTTTTGAGTTTTATTTATTACTTTTTAATTACAGTACTTTCTTTAATTTTATCTTAATAGTATGTATTGTGTCAAGAAAAAGTAATTGAAATTAAAAAAAAAAAAAATCAAAGGGCAAAAGATGTAGACATGCATCGCAGGTGACAATAGCGGCGATAATATGAATTCGGTGCGGTGAAGAAAGATATTTTAATTTGTATTTTAATGACCGTTATCAAGACCGCGCTTTCTCCAATTTTCAAAAAAAAAGAGGAAATTATTTCCAATTGAGGTGTAATTATTGAGTAGCACGTAGGTAATTATTTATTGCAGGGAGAGAGGAGATAGAGGAAGATAGCACAGAGACCGGAAGATAAAAGGAGCGAGAAACGGCGCATGCAGCAGGGTACAATAGTGCACGGTCGACCGCTCGGTCGACCGGTGTGCACGAGGTGCACAGATGCAGAACGGTCGACCGCCTGATCAACCGACTGAAAAGAGCCAAGTTTCTGTTGTGGCCAGTCGATTGGCGCGATCGACCGAGGCATGGGTCGATCGACCGCCCGGTCAACCGACAGACGCGTTTTCTACTGTCCTTTATATATTCGGATTCCTTTTCTGGTTGGAATCGAATTCAATCGGGGTTTCTAAAAACTTGGGACTTTGTGGCTATAAATAAGAGATAGAGCCCTCATGTATTGTATCCCTGAAATTTCCCTCAAGTATCCCTCTGTATTAGTTTGTATTGATTGTTGAATCAATAAAATCTCTCTCTCCCTTACCTCGAGGATGTAGGAACATTGCCGCATCTCGTTAAATACTGTGTTAATTGCTTTTCTCTATTGTTCTCTGTTCTTGTCGTGTTGGGTATATCTCCGACTGCATCAATCTCTATTCGGTAGATTCCTCAGAGGGGTTGTTGCCAAGTGAGCACACGCACAACATTTATTATTTAGTAAGAGAGAGAAGGGGGGGGGGGGGGTGGGGGGCTTAAAATAATAATTTCCCCCCTCCTTTTCCGCTTTCCTTCTCTTTTTGGCCAAAAAAATTTAGAAAATGAAGGCTCTAAAATCCCTACTGGTAACTTATGCTTTAAATATTGTTTGGATGTTAGAAAACAGATATGAAAACAGGATGGGCTCATATATGTTAGATTTTGAGTATCTTCAAAGCAAAATGTCTCATGTTGTAATTGTTCATACAAAAAAACTGAGGTGGTGGTTAGATTTTCGTCTCACCGTTCACAGCAAACAAACAGGCTGAACGAAAAGAAAAAAACTAAGAGTTGACGGTGCCTAGACAAAAATTAAGTTTTCCAACTTTAGGGCAAACGAGCTAACCCTTACTTCCTTACTTCCTTCCACTTTTTAAATCAGGCTTCTATTTTCGATTTAGTTGTAGCCACCCAAAATTCCAAACTACCATTTATCAGTTAATGGGAGATAAATATCTACAGGTTTAAGACTTCAAGCAGTATAAAAATCATTATTAACATTGTACAATATGATACTCAATTTATTATCATCACAAAAGAAAAATAAAACAGGTTTAAATTTCTCCTTTCAATAAAATATTTTTTTCTTGTTGTTATATTTCTCAAGTAGTGCTAATTGCTTTGTAGATATTTTTCTTTTTTTTTTAAATATAAGTCGTAGCTTGGTACTAGTAAATTCAATCATAGATTTTTTCCTTACTGTAAAAAGATTTTATCACTGAGCTCAGTGACACTGCCATTATAAATATCGTATTACTGTGGTATTGAAGAGCCCGTTGTGGCCTGTTTGGTTAAGGGTGGAAGTGGGGAAGTGAAGAAGTGAGGAAGTGGTAATAGTTTCCTTTGAAACTTGAGAATTGGTAAGTTTTCCAGTGTTTGGATGTTGTTGGGAAGTGTGGTTTGAAAAAAGTTTTGTCGTTTTCAGTGTTTGGTTGGTAACGTGGAAGTGAAATTGGAAAAGTTGACCACAAAGTTGACCGCAAAATAATATTAAAATAAAAATTAATTAAGAAAAATAAAAAATAGACTGTAATTAGAATGCAAGTGAGATTTACATAATCAAAAAATTAACTGTTTTGTGTTACAACTTATTACAATGAGATTTACGTGATCACAAAATTAACTTTATCACTCTGCAAGTGAAGAAATGGTTATGTAAAAAGAGAAGAGAGGAGAAAAAAAAAAGAGTTTTCTTATTTTCCTTTTCTAGCGTTTGAATAGATAGGAAAGTGAACAATTATACTTCTCCATTTCCTTACTTCCGCTCACTTCCTTGCAACCAAACACGACCGACATGTGAGCTCTAAGGTTAATTCAAGAGGATAAACCTTGCAAAGTTGTCCTCATGGTTTCATAATATTCAATTTATTATATTATTTTTAACATGGTTGAATCAATTAAAAAAACTGAATTGTGTATATAATAGATAAAAGTAATGCCTGCGAATATAAATACAACAACCTAATAATAATAATAATAAAAAAAATCTATTCTCACAAGATAATTTGCCATGCAACAAAGATGCAATGAAATTCTTACGATTTAGACCAAGAAGATTCACCACCATTGAGGCTGAGTCTCTCAAGCTCTTTCAACCACGTGTGAGAGAGAGAGAGAGAGAGAGAGAGAGAGAGAGAGAGAAACAAAGGGAGAGGTTGAAACTAAAAACAGTCCAAAAGTTTGGTCTTCAGGCTCAACTCCAATAAATGTAACAAGATCTCACCAAACTTTTACAAACAAATTAAAGACCAATTCAAATGCCAAGGAAAAAAAAAGGAAAAAAAAAAAAGCATAATATTAATAGTGCATGAGCTTGACATTTCAACAGCCACCATGACTCAAAAAGTGGAGCTCACATTCATGGACCACAATCAAAGTTCGGCTTTGCTTCTTCTCGTGTTGGACCGTGACATGAGATCGGCCATCTATAAAATGTGACGGAAGATTCAAGTCAAAAATTTCAAAATAAAATAACTTCGGCGTTCTTCTTCTTTCAAATCCAACCGTCCATCACTGTTTAACTGCCCATCTCGTGTTGGACCATCACACGAGGAGAAGCCAACCCGAAGGCCAACCTTTGTAAGCTCGTTTCCAATTTTAGTGGGACCCATGATTGAAGGTTCCAAAAGCCACAGAGTTCACACCATAAAACTAGATTATATGATATGCAAATTTTCACAAAAGTCACTAAGTTTGCTCATGTATGTTTTGTTCCCAGAGGACGTAGTAAAACAATTTGCTGAGTCCTGATATCCATTATTCATACATTATGGGCCTGGTTGGTTGTCGTAACTGGCCGTAATTCGTAGTTGTAATTGGTAAAGTATTTTACAACTATAAATGAGTTACATATATGTAAATTTTACGGTGTTTGGTTTGTAATATAAAATTATAAAGTGAGAAAGTGTCTTGTACTTTACGGTGTTTGGTTGTCGTAATGTATAAGTCAAGTTGACCACAAAATTAACTATTTGGTGATTTTAAAAGTTTAATACTGTAAATAAATATTAAAAAAGTTAAATATTAAAAAATTTTAATATTAATATAAAAAAAATATTACAAATTTGTATGACCACAAAATTAACTATAACTGGGCTGTAAGTGAGTGGTAACTGGGTTGCAAGTGAGTGTTAGTTGAGTTAGTTAAGTCTTTTACGAATTACGGTCCAAACAAACGCCGTAGTTATAACTGGGTAGTAAGTCATTTACGAATTACGGAGTTTTACGCGAAACAAAAGGCCCCTATATCTACTTGTGGCCAATTCTCTAGATCGGATCCAGGGCACTGCAAATATCATGATGCAAAAAACGTGTGGCATGCAAGAGAGTCACGTCAGTGCCACTGCTAAAAAAAAAAAAAAGAATCTGTGTCGACTTAAATTCAATGTGGAACCAAAACAGCCTCTGTCGCATAACCAAGAAATGCGAAAAGTAAGTAATTTCGCGTCGCATTAAATCTGACATAAAACAGAGATTTCGCGTCGGTTCTGTATGAAACTGACATGACAGGTCTCACCTATAGAACCAACTGAAAGGCAAACCTTTCGGTTTACAGAGCTGACACCAAAGGTTATTTTCATGTCGGTACGCAAAAGGTTCATTTTCTTTTTAAAATCAAACTTTTATAATTACAAAAATTATTGTACATCACAGATATCAGAAGCACACTTGTACATTCACCAGGAATACATATATATCCTCATCAAATACACATCCGCCATGTAAATTCACCAAATATATACAAACACACATTCACGTGGATACATGCAACACACACACACACACACACACGCAAACACACACATGTTCGCAAGAGTGGTCAAAAGGTAAGAAACTTGGTTTGATCCCAAGCGGGCGTCGACTCAAATCCCGCTCTCAATGATATATTAGGGATTAGTCTGGAGGGCTTGTTGACCATCAAGTTTTCTTAGAATGAGGGTAGGGCGTTTCTGGGATATCTAAAATTACCTTTCGAAAAATATGTGTGTGTGTAACTCCATCCACAGAATGCGTACCCAGATACTTGTCTCGATTTTTTTACTTGTGTTTTTTTATTTTTCCCGTATTTATTTTTTCTTTTATTATTATTTTTATTAGACCCAAGCTCTTTTATACAGTGATGCTACGTGATTTGACCTTTTTGATAGTTGAATTAGACCTGTTTCAAATTCAAATATTTATTTTTAGTATTGTAGATTTTTAAGATTTTCTGAGATTTTTTCTGAATTATTTTATAAAAACTCTTAATTCGGTATCGACGGTGTAGCCGATCGATTTCAGGAGTTTTTAGTTTACAAACGGTATTGAATTTCTTCAATCTGATTTCACATTATTCCTCAGAATAAATTTGACTAATCTAGAATAGTTTTCAAAATTTTTGTAAAATAGCAAATATTATGCTGAGAAGTAATATGAAATCAGATTCAAGAAATTCAGTCTGATTTGCAAATTGAAAATCTTGGAACCGATCGATGATACCGGTCGACACCTGATTGGCTGGATTTTTGATTAATTCAGAAAAATCCTCAAAAATACGTTAAAGTAGAAATATGATTTTGAAAAATAATATAAAAGTGAATTCTAGAAACTCAACTTCATTTGTGAATTAAAATTCTAAAATCGATTATTAGTATCGGTCGGCACTGAATTCAGAGATTTTCCAAACTAATCCAGAAAAATTTCAGATAATTTAAAATATTGAAAAATTATATCTGGAGCTGAAATCAGTTTAATCTGACTATCAGGAAGGTCAAATCAAATTTATACACTGTATCAGTATTAAAACAGTGACACATACATTTAGGGTCAAGGGGTTACACTTCTCCCCACCTTACAAAAAATTTCGTCCTTAAATTTTCAATTTAGGTGGGAGAACAATATTCATAGTTCATGAACCAGGAAGTTATGGGCCTACGATACTTCTTCTGCACCACTCTGATATTTATATCGAACTCCAGACTGGGTGGCAAGTATAGATATCAAAATAATAGGAAAGAAATTAAGATTATGAAAGAGAAATGATTAGAAATTAGAATATTCGAATAATAAGTGAAATTACAGACAAGAAATGGATTGTCAACGGAATGAGATATTCTTATACTCATAGCTGGAATCCCCAAATTCAGATACAGATGAGTTCTATTCTGAATCTGGTTGTACTGTTGGTAAGAGCCCTACTATTGATATAGGTGGTTACACACATTAGGTGTGAATCTAGGCTCCGATACCAAACTGTAACGCCCTGATCTCACGGATACGGGAACACTACGACGACATACATACGCAGGGCAAAAATAGCTTGACATACGTACGTTACGCCTCATTACAGAGAAATAAATATAATATACACAGAAATTTCAGCATAAATAAGTATAAGAATACTTACAAAGAGGTCAGTGGTCATGATAGATAAGGAAACATGGATAAATCAAGAAATAATGATAGAATAATAAAGATGGATTGGTAATATCTGTCGACACCAGATTGGCCGAATTTTGATTAATTCAGAAAATTCTCAAAATATGTTAAATAGAAAATATGATTTTTAAGAACAATAAAAAAGCGGATTCTAAAAACTCAATTTCATTTGTGAATTAAAAATCCTAGAGCCAATTATCGGTATCAGTTGATACCGAATTCACAGGTTTTTCAAAATAATCCAGAAAAATTTATGAAAAATTTGAAAATCTAAAATATTGAAAAATGATATCTGGAGTTGAAACTAGTTCAATCTGACTAGCAGTAAGGTCAAATCAAATTTGTACGTCGTATCGAGTACTGATATTGTGACACGTACATTTAGGGTCGGGGGTTACACTCACTCTCTTACACACACTCTCTCTCTTCTTCCATCAAGCGGCTGACCACCTCATCCTCGTCGCTGACCTCATCACCGGTGATGACCCCAGGCCGGCAGTGGCCCCAACTCTGGCTAAGCCACATCACCACCACCTGCTTCTCTTCCTCCTCCATCTTCTTTAATTTCATCACCATCTCTATCTCCATCTTCTCAAAATTCCACCACCACAACCATCAATTCCATCCCCACTCCACCACCACAACTCCCATCACCTCCTTCCTCTCACTCGCCTATTTCCTCATCTCCATCCCCAAATTTCCCATCACCATCACCTCCAAATCTCCACCCAAAACCACCACCACCACTACATATCGCCTCCATTAACAACACCAACACCCCTTCACCTCCTCTCCCCCCGCAAAGATCTAGCCGGCCTCCTCCTAGGGGCCGCGGGCGTAGCCAGCATGGGCCACCCAGCTCTTTTCCTCTTTCTTTGTTTCTCTTTCCTTTCTCTATTTTATTACATTTGGACGCGTATTTGCGTTGTATGTTTGGAGTTCCGGGATCGTGCTTCGTGATTCGTAGTTTTAGGCAAGTGATTCCCACTTTATGTGCGTTAACCTGCTTTGACGGGTGTATTGTATTTCTGGGATTATTTGAGACGAATGCTTGTAATAACGTAGCTTAATACATGTACATGTGTACTGCTTAATACTACTTCATTATTGTGTTTGGCCACCCCTTCGTGGTCGCCATGCCTCCGGGCTCAGCCTCTGGGATTAACCACTTAGCGGTTCTCTTACTTATTATTTATATGCATGCTTTGGTATTAACACTTGTGAAAGTTGAAGGTACCGGGCACAACCCTCGGGAAAACCTACCCAATAGGAATGAATTGGCCTTATACCCTTTGGATTTCGTGGTAGCGGCGCCGCGAGGTAACCGCTATGCAGGTTATCCAATAGGAACTGCCTTATACCCTCTGGACTTAGTGATAGCTTTGCGGAGTTGTTCGCCCATTGTAACGCCCCGATCCCGCAGGTACGGGGACGTTACATAGTGGTATCAGAGCTTAGGTTCACACCTGGTGTAGGTAACCACCTGGGTCAATCCTCGGGCTCTTACCAACAGTACAATCAACAGATAGATTACACGGATACTGTCAGGTCACGGATACACTGATTCTTGTTATTATATGTATTATCACAGAGATATTACACGGTTGATAGCTACACATCTATGTTCCACAAGGACACGGATATCATTACACGGATACTGTAGGTCATCGTATATGATACTAGTTACTGACCATTGTTATTACATGTACATGTTGCACCGATACTATGACCCGTCACACTACATGCACCACTTCACGGATACTCGTTACACATGCATCACTGCTACATATACTCACCGCACAAGTGTACATGCATGTGTTGGTTCTATCTTCTTGTCATATGGATCACCGTGCATATTACATGTATTATTGTTCCATATTTCCGTATTCAGGTTATATGATTGCTTCCTGTTACTGATATGGGTATTCCCGTTACTGGACATGAGAGCTGTTGATATGCGATATGTGGAATCCCACATCTATTGTTATATTGTTCTCGTTATATTGTTCCCGTTATATTGTTCCCGTTTCCCGTTATATTGTTCTATGCTATCAACAGAGCTCAAGTCCTGTTATCATGTTACCCATATCATGAACTTGTTCTTGTTACATTGTATACTTGACATTAAAGCTAACTTGGGTATGGGGGAGACTTGACGGTTGATTAGATCTTATCGGGTGATGTACTGGATCCATATTGTTCTCCCACTGCAGGGGACGGTAGTGCTACCTACCAATTGCTCCATGAGCTCTCGTTACTTGTTTCATGCTCCCCTCTTAGCGGAGGGCCCTGGTCTCAGCAGCCAGGGGTTTGTTTAAGGCCGTGATCCCAGGTATGCACGGGATACACCTACCCGATAAGAGCTCCTCGACCATGGGTTCCAATTAACATAATAAAACAGTATACACAATAGTGACGTCGGGAACACTTGTTATTTGGTCACTCTCTCGTTTGAATAATGGTACCTGTAGGTCATGTCCGGATGGGTTCGACTGGAGTGCGGGCTCCAGTATGAACTGCCAGTGGTATGGGACACTAGAAGAGATTGATTAAAATACCAGGTGGTACTGATTGCTGCTATTGTATAAAAGACATGACCTGCCTGATCCATATTTAGTTGTACTTGTTACTGATCCTGATCATTTATCTACTATCATGTTACATGTATACATTGATACTGTACCTGTTTCCTGTTATACTTTCTGTAGTGACCTACTACTCATGCACATGTATACTTTGTTACATTACCTGGTACATGTTACACTGTATGTAGTGGCATACTATGCATGTTCTGCATTGCATATATTTTATTGTTGCAGACATATGCCCATCTGCATGTTCACCTCTATCACGTCACCACTACCATGTTCATGCCTATCACGTCACTACTAGACAATCTTAATTATTATATTATAACAACTGGATACGACTATAGACTTGACCCGATGATAACGGCTTAGATGACATGTTTATATCTTTCTACGGCTTACATGTGTATATATTTCTACTGCTTCTTATATGTTTATTATATGGTATCGCTATTTCACATTATCGTGCTTGTATCTATAGTATATATTACTGCCTCCTTCATTTTACCACTCACTAGGTCGCTTTCTGACGACCTGGGTTTGCGTGCCCAGATTGGAGATCGGAGTTATCGTATTATCAGATAGTGCCGTGGAGTCACATAGGAGATTCCTCATCAGGACTATTTATAGGTATCGTTGTGTTTTATTTCTGTTATCGTATTTTTCCTAGTTTTCCTATCTGTTATGATCCCTAACCTTTTTCTGCAGGTATTCTTGTACTTATTTCATGTTGTGACCCATGTCTATATGGAGGTTATGTACTGTACTGAGGCTTAACGTACGCGTGAGCGTGTTTTCACCTCGCATATGTACGTCGCCATAACGTCTCCGTATCCTTGGGATCGGGCGTTACACCCATTTAGCCTCCGGGCTCAAACCCTCTAGGTTTTTCTACTTTCACCAGGAATCTAGCTTTGCCGTGTGCTGTGAGCCGAGCTTTATTGTGTAGCTTCGTCAGGTACGGCTTAGTTATGCTCCCGCTTTTCTTAGCCTCTGGGTTTAACCGCTATCTGGTCTACTTTTTAGCCTTCGGGCTTAACTCCAGGTTTTTTTTATATAGCTCCACGGGAGAAGAGCTTAGCGCTCAGTGCTTTACAGCTAATCGTTCAAGTGTAATTTCACCACGTGCGTAGCCGGATGTTAATACGCTCGCTTCATCATGTGCAATTAGCTTCATCGCGAGTGTGGCTTCACCGTGAGCATTAGCTGGATGTTCATACGTCGCTTTGTTGCGAGCGATAGCCTCGCCGAACGCTTTAGAGTTTAGCTAATTTCACCAGGAACCACGCTCTGTTGTGTACTCGATGTAATAATGACACGCCTGACTTTGCTCCAGCTTCACCAGCCCCACCTAGATAAATAAAATAATTAACTATTATTCTTTTTTGGTTGTGAAGAGTTGAAATCTTAAATCATTTTTCAAAAATTGTTTTATTTTTCAGTGCTCGTACCGATCTCCTATATGTGTACCATTTTCTACATTTGATACACGATAGTATAACACTTACTAGTTGATCACTTGACAATGACACCTGCATGTTATCACCTGACACCTGCTATGTTATCACTTGACACCTGCATGTTATCATCTGACACATACTATGTTATCACCTGACACCTGCTATGTTCTTACTTGATCCATGATTATCACATCACGGGAATTTATAATTGATATCCTGTACCCCTGTTGCTTCTGTAATCTTGTACTCTGTTACCCCTATACCTGATGTCATGTTCATTACTATATACTGATAATTATAATAATCTATAATAAAGAGGACAAATTACATCGGGTCGGGAGAAACTGATGGATTTCAATTGGTGATTGTGTTACAGTGGTATGCATCTAAAACTTCGGTTCTACCTGTGAATCTTCAGGGTTTCGTGGGGGTGTACTGGCACCCCCGATTACTTCTTCCTGAATAAGTATACAATAAGACCCTTCTTCTTCTTAGGCCTTACGGCCAGTTCCGTACACCAGCGATGGAAATCCTCGGCGTGGTCTCAGATATGCACGGGACCCATTGTAAACATAATTCATTGGTTTTCTTGTAATACCCCGTTCCCGGGAATACGTACTTAGGTGCGTATTCAGATTTTTCGATCGTATTTTCGATTTGTTTCCTGTATTTATTTTTGTATTATGAATTCCTTATATGATTGTTTTGTCTTGGATTTGGATTCGTGGTCTTGGAGTCAGTCCTAGTCTAAACCGAAGGCCCGATCCTAGTGTATTACTCGATTGGTCTTTCGGGTATTTCTGATTGACCGATTTCTGTTTCAAATATCATTTTCAAATATATATATTTTATATGATTTTCTGGAATTTTCTGAATTTAATTAAATATCTTAAAAAACGGTGTCGGCCAGTGCGCTGACCGATTCCCGGATTTTTAGTTTACAATGGTTTAGAATTTCTACAAGTACCTTTAGACATTATTTCTTAAATCATATTTTCTATCTACATACTTTTTCTGAGGATTTTATGAATTTATGAAAATTCCACCGGAGTCGGTAGCTAGCTGATTCGGATTTTCAGTTTTTAAAACTATAAAGTATTTATAAACACGGATTTCACTATGTTTCTTAATATAATATTCTTGATTTTGATAATTATTTCGGGGTCGTTCCGAGATACTTGAATTCGGACGATCCGGTATTTTCCCGAAAGATTTCCGCATCGCAACGAATCCCGGGAATCCGCCACTTTCATTATTTTCATTTTCTCTTCCAAGAGAATAATTTCCCTTTTCATTTTCTTTTCATTTTTCCTTTTTCTTTATTTCCTTCCTTCCTCCACAGCCAAAGGCTTTTCCTATTTTCCAAAATCCCAAAATTTCTTCTTCTTCACAAATCCTTCATTAATGCCCCTCTTTCTCTCTATCTCCATGGCCGGCCAAGTGGCCAAAAGAGGGACACCTCACCTCCCCACTTTACAAAAATCCCCCTCTCTTTTAATTATTTGCACCTCCTTCACAAAATCTAAAACCTATAAATACTTTTCCTTTACATTTCATTTCCTTTTCATTTCTCTTCACAAGAGCCAAAGCCCCTAACCTCCATCTCCCCCTTCATCTCCACCACAACACCCACGACCAAACTACTCCAACCTTTTTCCTTCATCATCTTCTCTTTCATATCCATGGAAACCATCACCACAAGGTCATCTAACTCCAACAAAACCTCATCTTTTTCTTCATCATCAACTTCCACCTCACACCACCATCACTCCAACACCTTGTACTTCTTTTAGGTAAGTGTTTCTTCTCACCAAGCCTTGATTAATTCTTAGGATACTTGTATTTTCATATCATGTATACTTAGGTCTTCAAATCATGCCATTTGTATCAAACACACAACCATAGAAATCTGTTCTGTATGCTGTTCCAGACGATTAGTCGACTAGACCTATAGATTAGTCGACTAGAAACCCTTAGTTGAAACGTAACCTTTTCTGGAGCACAGTTTTAGTCGACTTAGGTTATTATTAGTCGACTAGAAAACCTCGATTAGTCGTACTCCCTTGAACCTAGTCGACTAACCTTTCCTGAACCAGAAACCCAAACTCTCTGTTACTCAGTATTAGTCGACTTGACATGATGTTAGTCGACTTGAGATGTCTGTTAGTCGACTACCCTTCATCTTAGTCGACTAACTTTTCCTGAATCAGAATATCAACTCTCTGGATCAGTTTTAGTCGACTATACCAGACTGTTAGTCGACTTGAGTCCACTATTAGTCGACTACTCTTCCACCCTAGTCGACTAACTTGGTGTTTGTCTTAGTTGATTTCCTTTCTGAATATGAACCTTACCCTCTAGACTTATATCATATCTTAGTATTACTTGACTTGTCACTTGACAAACATCATCTTCCCTTCTCTCTTTCTTCTCCTCTTCACTCTACATAATTATATCACAGGTTATGGCGCGTCCCAAGTTCAGTGGATTTCGGATCTTTCGGCACTTTGGTGATTTAGGCGAGTAGTCTCGCTTTTCTCTCATCTCTATTTGAGTTTCCCGTTTCGTCGGGATGATAAGTATTTCGCTTCCTATTTTCATATATTTGATTTCAGTCTATATATCTTTTACTGCTTTCATATATGCGTGGCCGACCCTTCGTGGTCGTTGACTTCTAGGTTTCTGCTATGTTATTACTTGCCATGCTATTACTTCAGACCTGTCTGTTGCATGCTTTTATTTAGCACATGTATATCACCTGACCATCTAGTGTGTTATCACCTGAACAACCTGCCATGCTACTATTGGACAAGACCCTTTAATTATGCTATGATGCTTGCCTGACTATATCAAATCTCTTGCCATGACTTAACCCGACTATTATCAATCCTTTGATATGCTGGTTGGTTACTAAAATATCATCACCCTGTCATGCTATCACTTGACACCCAGCATGATATACTTGACTTGTGATTATCACCTTTACGGGAACCTTATCTTATATCCTGTATCATGATCAGTGACTTGTATTCCTGCTTTTATATGCAGTGACCTGACTATATAGTACTTATGTACTCCTGATTTCCTGATCATGTCCTGTTCCATTTATTCCGTAAAGGATAATTAACTAATGAATCCTAAAAAGGACCAACTTGTATTGGGTCGGGGGAAACATGCGGATATCAATATGTGTTCGTGTTACAGTGGCTTTTAGGAATGTTGTGCAACTACATGTTCCGGTCTGACTTGTGGGCCTCCAGGGGACCGAGGGGAGAGCTGGCTCCCTCATTACTGGTACCATCATGATAAGGGCATAAATAAGTCCCTCCTGTTAGCCTTGCGGCTGGTTTTCGTCCATGCAACGAAACAATCCTGGGCCGTGGTCCGGTATTACGGGACCCACTGTAAACATAGTTCGTTGATACCCCCGCTGGTTTCCAATAACCAACCTTGTTTTACTCGGATATGGATCTATGTGCGTTGGGACGCTAGTTCACATAGCTAGATATCAGGGTAAGACGAGTAATAATAAAGTGTCATAATAACCGGTCTTTAAGTTGTAAGTAGAGGTATGTGGAATGGACGCATACTAAAGCCTGCAACTTAAACGGCTATGAATCTGTGATGTGCCTATCATAATTACTTGTTCCGGACTTTATATCGGATTTCCTGTTTTATGAGTATTATGTTATGACCACCTTGAACTCTGATTCTATACGCTTGGATTTCGGTGGTATGAGATAAAGGTATATAGATGAGGGTTTATTATTGGATTATTCCTTCGATGTACTAGTCTCATTGGACCGTGACCTAAGCGTACACAGTCAGTCTTGCTTATGATTGGATTTACCTCGGATTTCCAAGTTTTATGATGATTATGTTTCACCTGTTCCTACCTGCTATATTTGTGTTCTAACCCTCCTGTCTCCTGTACTTGATACACACTTATGCTCACCCTGGCTCGCCACTGGCTTTTTGTATCATACCGCCTGGGGAGTGTCATTTGACTCCCCTGGATCTCATGTCCCAGGTCATGGAGCTTGGAGCGTGTAGATTCTCCCCCTTGCGGAAGAGTGGCGCAGCGGTAGCGTGGATCCCCAGCCGATCATCCAGAGCTCCATCCTTCCAGGCCCCCCTTGTGAGTCTCTCGAGTTTTCTCTTAAACTCGTGAGTAACTTGATACGTTTATACTTGTACCTTTCCTTGTACTCCCGTGTTCATATATGTATACCTTTTGTACTCTCGATTTGCGCATCAGTGATATAATATTATTGTAATATTGGATCACTTCTGGTGATAACTTTGTAATTGTATATATATGTGTGGAATATATAATGCACCATTTGCTTCCGTACTCTGATTCTTGTCTGTACTGATGCTTAGCGTATATACGGGAGGGTAGTTCTGACCTACGTATATACGTGCTCAAGTGACGTCTCCGTATCGCGCGGGATCGGGGCGTTACAGGTTTTCTTATCAGTTTCAATAACCAACCTTGACTTGCTCATATATATGTGCATGTTATGCTTATGTTTGCATATACATGTTTGATGTTTTATAGAGCTTGATTGTAAATCTTATATGATTATGTTTATGCATGAGTTAAGAGGAGTTTTTATAGAGCCCTTCTCTAATCCATGCATATATAATTCCATGAGTTTTATCATCATCAAAAAAGGGAGATTATTGGCCCAAAGACCTATCACTCTAGTTTTGGTGATGATTAACTCATGTAGTTATATATCTAATGATCTTGTGTTATTTGAGTTTTAGATATTTATCAAGACCTTAGTTGGTATTTAGCTCTTTCAAACTAACGCATGTTGATTTAAGAGCTCATGCATAAAGAACACATTAAGAACTCAAGAATGAGTCTAGCTCAAAGGAATCAAGTTGGATCAAGTCAAGATAGGGAAGAAGATCTATTCAAGAGAGATCGAGTTTAGAGTTTGTAAGAATGTCTAGATTTGTATAAAGTATCGATTAGTTTAATTGCTCAGCTTACACACTTACAAACACAAAAGTTTTGATTGTCAGTTAACCGTTTTTTAGTTTATGGGTAGATTTCATCAAAAACAAGTTCATATTGTTTTATATATGTATTGGATTCTATCCATACATACTTATACAAGGTTTGAAAAAACTTGTTTTCAATTTAAGTTTAGTTTTGAAAAAATAATTTTAAATATAGTTTATGTTTTTCAAAATTGTATTTAACTCTCAAAAAGAAGATTTATGCTTGTAATATGCTTTGAATATTTATCACACACATTTGTGCTCATATGTATTTACATGAACTTATTTTTGTAGATTTTATAGAGATTTATTTGGAGTTCAAAAGAATTTTAAATTGCAAAATATAACAGTTTTGTTCTATGGCAGGTCGATTGGGCGTGTCACAAGCAACTGCTTGTGCACATGCGGTTCGACCGCCGCGGTCGATCGAAACATGCGCATAAGCAAGAGCTTGTGCACGTGGTCGACCGGGCGATTGACTGCTTAGGCAGAGACCAGGCAGCCTCTCTCGCCGGTTCAACCGACCCGATAAATCGCGTGAACAGAGAGCAATGTGCTCTCAGTCGGTCCATCGACGACTACTTTGAGGATTGTTTTCTCACAACGGTCGACCAAGTGGTCGATGGTAAGCCTCAACGCTATAGTTCTAACCGTTTGGCGGTCGACCACAGGGCCAATTTTGGCCTGTCTTGCCTCAAACGATTATATTTTAGATTATATTTTTTTTATTTTCAAACAATTATATCTACTTTATTTGGGTATAATCAATTTTAACAGCTGGGTTTCACTCTAATCATCTTACGTATTTCTATAAATAGGAGTCATAGTTAAGAGTTTTACAAGATTTTGATAAGATTTTTACACGATTTTGGAAGAAAAAATTGTGTTTAAAGTTTTGAAGAAGTTCTGAAAAATCAAGAAACCTAGGTTTGGAATACAAGTTTTGAGCTTCATTTCTATACTTCAAAGAAATTTTCCCAAGTTTTTTTTTCTAGAACTGTATTTTCAAAATCTTTATTTTCTCGCAAGTGAGCTTTCATTTTTAAATCTATCCTTTAGGATTTGTATTGTGACATTTTCTATTTATGATTTTTGTGATCATTTAGTGTTGTACCTTCATTTGCTTTGTGTAGAGGTGTATTTGCTTTGTGCAATGGCTAAGTGCCTTCCTCTTGTGTAGATGACTATTGTCTTTGTGTTTCTCCTCTATGAAGAGAATTATTTCATTTGTGGAGTTACTTTGTGGAGATAGTGAAATATTCCTAGGGCCTGTTTGGTTAAGGGTGGAAATGAGAAGTGAGGAACAGAGGGAGTGGTAATAATTTCCTTGAAACTTAAGAATAGTTAGTAAGTTTTCCGGATGTGGATGTTGTGGGAAGTGTGGTTTGAAAAATGTTTGTCTTTTCCGGTGTTTGGATGGTAATGTGAAAGTAGAAGTGAAAAAGTTGACCGTAAAAAATATTAAAATAAAAAATTATTAAGAAAAATAAAAAATGGACTGTAATTAGAGTGCAAGTGAGATTTACATGACCAAAAATTAAATATTTGTGCTGCAACTTGTTACAAATGAGATTTATATGACCACAAAATAAACTGTAGCACTTGGAAAGTGAGGAAATGATTAAAAAGAGAAAGAGAAAAGGAAAAGGGTTTTCTTATTTCCTTTTCCAGTGTTTGGATAGATAGGGAAGTGGAACAATTATACTTCCCTATTTACTTCCTTCCGCCCACTTCCTTGCAACCAAACAGCCCCTAGGTGAAGGCAAGGAGATAGAGCAAATGGTTTGAACCTTAAAACATATCCTCGTATTACATTGGTTATCTTTCTCAACTCTACTATTCTTATATCTTGCATTTTTTTATTGTTATTCAAATATGTTTGATATTGTGTCTACATTTGTTATGATCTAAGAGAGCTATTGAAGCCTTATAAAAGAGAAATCTTGAAGAGAAGTTCAGAACCTTCACTCTTTGAAATCTATTTTAATTTTGTATTTAATTAACACTTCACCTATTCACTCCTCTAGATGGTTTTGCAAGAGACTTGCGAGGGCCTCGACAACTGATGTGAAATTCACAAAAAAGATGGAACCCACATATTATTAAAGCGGCGGTTATTTTTTATAAACAACGCAAAAGTGGGACTCATATTTGAAACAGATACACGTAATTACAAAAATGTCAATACCATGTATAATCGTTTGTTAATAAACAACGTTGTAAGTAGAGTCGCATTTTTTTCACGATATTTTCTTGCCGCTTCTGGGACTTTCTCCAGTGTGCCTGTATATCGCACATTTCGTGCAATTAGAATCCGGAATCCCCAGACTTTCGCAGAATCCATGCTATATAAAATCAAACTCAATCGGCCCAAGCATAGAAAGTAAAAAAAGTGGTGTATGTATATCAAACAAACATAAATTATGCAACACAGTTATTTTGGGGGTGGGAATCACCTTACAGATAATACCCACCACTCCTATTGTTACCCCCATCATCATCCCATCAAAAAAGACCCATACTAGTAACAGCAGTAGTCATAAAGCTACCACCGTGCTAGCAACGCTAGAATTTA
>JAVJIF010015196.1:0-22500 GCA_038442645.1 Agave tequilana
GGGCAAATTAAAAATTTAAAGTTACAACAATCAAGTTTCACAAGATGAATGCAAGCAAGTAAGTATGACAATGAATATGATGAGCAAGTAATAAGTGCAATCAAAGTAGAGTAAGAATTGCAAGAATGTAAACCAATCGCAAACACAAGGATATGTTATCGAGGTTCGAGCACCCAGCTCTACTCCCCGCCTTCCCCAGAAGGATTCCGACCACTTCCACTATCACAAGATCTCAAATACAATGGAGTACCCAACTCCTACAATCTCAAGAACAAGTAATTTCCTTGGTAGTCAAAAGACCACAAACTCTCTCTTCAAATATCTCTTCCCTTACAAAGGTCCTTAGAGAATATGAGTAGGAATGAAGCTCTTGTTGTAGTGAAGAAAGAAAATTAAATCAGAGAGTATTGAAAACCCTTCAGAAATCAGTGAGAAATTCAGCACAAAAACCAAGAAACAAGTCTCTTTTGAAAGCCTTAAACTTTTGAATTTTCTAGCAAAAATTGTTGTAGTAACCAATCTCTCCCCAAACACCCCTATTTATAGGAGAGGGCTAGGGTTTAGGGATAAAATATTTACTGATGTTTAGGAGGTAATTAGATTAAAATATATCCTTAAACGAATTTTTAAACACAAAAGACAAAAATAAACAGCTCTTAAAAATCTGCCCGTTACTGTTCAAACGGTCAGATCGGTCGACTGGGCCGGTCGACCGGGTAGTACAAAAATTCGACCGTTATAGGCTAGCGGTCGACCGACCCGGTCGACCGATAAAAATGTGAGCAAAAAACAATAGTCCGGTCGACCGCCTCGGTCGACCGACAGACATGCACAGATACGTGCATCTGCCAGAACTTCGGTCGACTGGTCCGTGTCGACCGGACCAGACTGACACAGACTCGGTCGACTGCCCCGGTCGACCGGCAGGTCAAAAAATTGAATTTAGAAAAGAAAACAAGAGGATTTTGATTTTAACAAAATACTTTTGAACAGGGAATAGTAAAAACATAAATATATATCTGTAGGCAAAACTTGTATGCAAAATATTTTGTATAATTTATAAGAAATTAATTTGGAATGAGCATGTGCGCAAAACGTGTGTGATAGAGCTTCAAACCTATCCACTATTCTTTAACATACTATAAACTGAAAAAACAAATTACATGAAGACTTCTTGTGCTATCTTCAAGTCTTTGAGCCATCCAATGCCTTGCTAGAGCCTTCTCTTCTATGATCCTTCCTTGATGTGCAATTTGCCTTCCTTGCTTTGTGGAACTTAGAAGTTCTTGCAATAGCTAAGCGAATGGTCTCTAAACATGGTACAAACCTGAAACTTATCTTAACAAACTTGTTAGTACCAAATAGCTTAATTTGTTTGTCATCATCAAAAACCAAAACAATTGGAGAGTATAACCTCTTGGGCCAACAATCTCCCCTTTTTGATGATGACAAAACAAATAGGCTATTAACAAAAATATAGGGAGGAGAGAAAACTCCCCTCTCAAATTATGCTATACATAAAACACAAGAATATGCTCTAGATACCAATAATTGAAATGATGCACCAATTATTGAAACTAATTAAAAAAAATATATAAAGCACAAAAATTGCTCTAGATACCAAAAATACCAAAAATACCAAACAACTAAAACACAACACAAGAATTCATAAAACCAAAACTATAATTCATAAAACAAATCTTAAAATTAAAGCATATAAATTCATATGGAACCAAGACCAAATGAACTTATTTTTGTCATGTAAACTTATTCTCCCCCTTTTTGTCATACATCAAAAAGGGTTATGAAAAACATGTCTATTCAATAATACAAACATTAAGTTCTCCACAAATAAACGAAAATCTAGCAAAATCAAGAGGTTTAGTGAAAATATCGGCTAGTTGTAAATCCGTGGAAACATAATCAATATCTATATCACCTTTCTCAAAATGATCTCTAAGAAAGTGATATCTAATCTCAATGTGCTTGGTCTTACTATGTTGATTTGCATTTTTGGTCATGTGTATAGTACTAGTATTATCACAAAATATTTTTATATGATCAAAGTGCAAATCAAAATCAAGGAGAGTATGTTTCATCCAAAGGACTTGTGCACAACAAGCCCCCGCGGCAACATACTCCGCCTCGGCGGTTGAGAGAGCTACGGAATTTTGCTTCCTAGAGGACCATGAAACAAGACAATTACCAAGAAATTGACATGTCCCACTAGTACTCTTTCTATCTACTCTACAACCCGCATAGTCGGCATCCGAATAACTAGTCATTGAAAAAATCTATAGTTTTTGGATACCAAAGACCCATTCCAATAGTGCCCTTAATATAACGAATAATGCGTTTTACCGCAATAAGATGAGACTCTTTAGGACACGATTGAAATCTAGCACAAAGACACACACTAAACATGATATCCGGCCTACTTGCCGTCAAATATAAAAGACTTCCTATCATGCTTCTATATAATTTAATATCAACATTTTTACCGTGTTCGTCCTTATCAAGCTTTGTTGTAGTTGCCATTGGAGTGTTGCAAGCCTTTGATCCTTCAAGCCCAAACTTCTTTACTAGCTCCTTTGCGTACTTGGCTTGGTTAATGAAGGTTCCGTCTTGCAATTGCTTGATTTGGAGTCCAAGGAAGAAATTGAGCTCACCCATGGAAGACATTTCAAATTCTAGTTGCATTACCTTCTCAAAATCCTTGCATAAAAGCTCATTAGTAGATCCAAAAATTATATCATCAACATAAATTTGCACAATTAAAATATCATTATCAACATGCTTAGTAAAAAGAGTTGTGTCTACTTTGCCTTTAATAAAATCATTTGAAATGAGAAAACTAGAAAGCCTTTCATACCAAGCTCTTGGAGCTTGTTTCAATCCATACAAAGCTTTATCAAGTTAAAAAACAAAATCGGATGAACATGATCAATAAAAACGGGAGGTTGAGAAACATAAACTTCTTCATTAATAAAACCATTCAAAAATGCACTTTTCACATCCATTTGAAAAAGTTTTAAATTTTTAAAACATGCAAAAGCTAGTGTCATCCGTATGGCTTCAAGCCGTGCTACGGGTGCGAAGGTCTCCTCAAAGTCAATTCCTTCAACTTGAGTGTAACCTTGGGCCACTAACCTAGCTTTATTCCTAATGACATTTCCGGACTCATCCATCTTGTTTCTAAAGATCCACTTAGTACCAATTATTGGTCTATCGTGGGGCTTAGGAACAAGGTGTCAAACTTGGTTGCGCTCAAATTGATTGAGTTCCTCTTGCATGGCAAGCAACCAATATGGGTCCGTCTCGGCTTCGAGAATGCCTTTGGGTTCAAAATGAGAAATGAAAGCAAAGTTACCACATAGGTCATGGAGTTTGGAGCGCGTGTAGTGACTCCTTTAGATGCATCACCAAGATGAGCTCCTTAGGATGATTTGTAGCGTATCTCCAAGCTTTAGGAAGCGGTTGAGTGCTTTCCTCCTATCCTCTTGAACTTCACCAATAGGATCTAGCTTTTCTTCTTGAGCGGGTGAGTCCTTCAAGGATAGTCTCTCCATGTCTTCACCTAATGGTTCAAACTCTACAACATTCTCAACAACCACATTAGATTCTTCAAATTTAACATGCATGGATTCTTCTATGGTAAGTGTAGATCTATGAAAACTCTATATGCTTTGCTAGTAGAGGAATATCCAACAAAGATAGCCTCATAAGCTTTAGCATCAAATTTACCCAAATTATCCTTAGTATTCAAAACAAAACACTTGCATCCAAAAACTTTAAAATATGCAACATTTGATTTTCTAGAATGATACATTTCAAAAGAAGTTTTGAAGAATTTTTGCAAATAAATACGATTCGATATATAGCATGCGGTGTTTACGGCCTCGGCCCATAAATATTGAGGGAGGTCATACTCACTTATCATTGTCCTAGCCATCTCTTGAAGTGTTCTATTTTTCCTTTCTACAACTCCATTTTGTTGTGGAGTTCTAGGACAAGACATTTCATGCTTAATTCCTTTTTCATCACAATAAGTCATGAAGAGTTGGTTAACAAACTCACCACCTCTATCACTCCTTATCTCAAAATCGGAAAACCCTTTTCTTTTTCAACTCTTTTTCGAAAAATCTTAAAATGAGAAAAAGTTTGATCTTTATTTTGCAAAAAGAAAACCCAAGTAAAACGGGAGAAATCATCAACCAAAACAAATGCAAATCTACTTCCATTTAAACTCTTAGTTTTAGTTGGTCCAAAAAGATCCATATGAATTAATTCTAAAGGCCTAGTTGACATGATATCCTTGATTGGTTTAAAGGAAGACTTGTTTGTTTCCCAAGTTGGCACGCACCACAAATGCGGTCTTTCTCAAAAGTCAAGCAAGGTATACCCTTCACCAATTCCTTTGAATTAATTCTAGAAATATGGTCAAAAGATGCATGTCCTAGTCTTCTATGCCAAAGCCAAGAATTTTCATCAAAAGCATTCAAGCATTTAGTAGAACAATCTAAATTGAGCATGTCAATAATAAAACATTATTATCACGAAAACCGGTGAGAATACAAACATCGGATTTAACATCAAAAATCTTGCAAGAAGTATCATCAAATACAACTTTAAGTCCACGATCACAAAGTTGACTAATGCTAAGCAAATTATGTTTTAAACCATCTACTAAAACAACATTCTCAATAATAGGAGATGCACCAATTTGAATGTTACCTATACCGATGATAGTTCCTTTGGAGTCATCCCCGAAGTGACGGTGCCACCTTCCATGTACCTTGATAGGGTTGTGAAGTTGTTGATGTCCCATGTCATGTGTCTTGAACAACCACTATCAAGGTACCACCGCTCCCTACGTCTTGGAGCTTTGGTGTGTACCTACATCAAACAATTTAAGACTTGATTTTGTACCCACATTTTCTTGGGTCCTCTAGGGTTAGTGTCATGAACCAAACAAGATTATTTGTTCTATTTAGTTGATCATAGCAAAACTTAGCTAAATGTCCATTTTTACCACAATATGTGCATCTATATACTCTACCATATTTAAAAGCATAATGGGTGTGTGATTTGTGAGCATGAGCATTGTGAGCATGAGCATGAGAATTTTTATCTTGTGAAATTTTAGCATGTGAAGTGTACTTTTTAGAAACATGTTCTCAAGTTTCTTAGTATTGAAAGCACAATCATTTAAAACCTTTTCAAAATCATTCATTTTGGATTTAAAAGAAGAAATTTCTTTTTCATTAAAAATAGGGGATTTGCCTTACAAGAACTCTTATAGGCACAAAATTCTTTTTGCATGGAAATGAAATTAGAAGAAATATCATCTTTTCTTTAGAAAAATGGCAAGTTGATTCTTAAGAAAAACAACTTCTTTTTGTAATTTCAAGCATTCAAGTTTCTTGTTATCATAAGTTTCAGAAAGTTCTACAAATGCATGCACTAGAACTTCCTTACTTACATCATCATCTTCATCATCAAGGGATTGAGAGGTTACCTGGGTGTGTTTGCCATGAAACACATGTTAGCTTGATCCACCTCCTCTTCGGACTCGCTTTCCGAATCCCATTTGCTTTGTAAGCTTTCTTTTCCTCCGGCTTCTTTGGCTTGAAGGAGGAAGTCATTTTCTTCTTGAACTCCGGACAATCCGCCATGATATGTCCGGGTTTGCGGCAATTGTAGCATATGATCTTCCGCTCCTCTTTGCCTTCGAATTTTCTCCGGAAGTTGAACTTGTTCTTTCGGTACAACCTCTTGACATTCCGCACAAGTAGAGTAAGCTCCTCATCTTCTTCTTCGTCATCTTCATCGTCATCATTGGTGGATGAAGTCTTGAAGGCTATGGATTTCTTCTTTGAAGTAGTGGCCTCTTCTCTTGCCTTCTTCTCCATCTCATGGGTCTTTAGGTTCCCAATGAGACTAATGAGGTCCATCTCGTCCTTGTCGTTCAATTCCTTCAGGTGGTGCCTTGATCTCCATGATGAAGGAAGAGCCCGAATTACTTTCCGCACCTTTGATCGTTGGAGATGTCATCACCTAAGGAAGAAAGACCATTAGTGATTTTAGTAAACCTTGTAGCCATACTATCAATAGACTCATCATCAAGCATTTAAATGACTCATATTGGGACTCAAGAGATCTATTTAGCTCTCTTGACTTGTGAAGTCCCCTCGTGTGTGACCAATAAGTGTTGCCAAATCTCATAGGCGGATGGCAATGAATTACCCGTGTAAGGTCATCCTCATTCAAGGCGGTTAATAGGGAATTTTGGGCCTTGGAGTTAGCCTCATATATTTAAAGTCAAGGTCGGTCCAAGTGCTCTCATCACCATCGGGTGCTTCATAGGGTTTGGTCAAGGACTTGGCTACTAAGCTACCCAAAGATTGCAAAAATATAGTCATCCTAACCTTCCAAATTGGGAAATTGTGGCCATCAAATTTAGGTGGGGATTAATGTTGTCGGCCATGTTTACTAGTGATGAATGAATGAAATGAAAATGTTGATTAGCAATTTTTAAGGATCACTCTATGGATGTTAAGCCAAACCTAGAGTCCAAGCTCTGATACCAATTGAAAAGTCACCTAGAGTGTAACCCCCGATTTCCAGATACGGGGACGTCACTGCGACGTATATACGTAGGTCAGAGAGTGCCCCCACGTATATACGCTAAGCATAAGTACAACAGAAACCAGAGTACACACACGAAGCGTGGTATTCATAGAAATGCCAACATGAAAGGTACATATACAAAGTCATCACAGTATGATAAACATCTACACATTACATGGGTCTTTTATCATAACAAGTCCAAAAGTAAAATATACAAGATGAACAACAAAATGCTCACGAGTAGGATGGAGATCCCGTGAGTCAAAAGAGGAGCCTGGCACGAAGGAAGAGAGCTAGCCTGCTCACTAGAGGAAGCTCAATCTACAGTGGATGGCTCCACTACGATCCAAGCTTCGAAATCTGAATATGCAAATCCAAAGGGTCAAGACATATAATAGTAAACAACTATAGCCAAGTGGCAAAGCAATAAGAATAGGGGTTAGAACACAAGTATAATATATGAGGACAGGTATCGCATACATGGAACAGGAAATCGAAAGTAAGGTTAATTATAAGCAAAAGTGATTGTATACGCTTAGGTCACGGTCCCATGAGACTAGTACATCGAAGGAATAATCCAAACAAGGAAACCCTCATATATATACCTTTGACTCATGCCACAGTATATCCAAGCGTATAGAATCAGAGATGCAAATCAACTATGGTCAAGCCAAGAATACATAACAGTAATTGTCAAGGTCCATAATACACGTATCATAAGTCATAACCGGACTATAACATGAATCACAATAGGCAACGTCTACTATTATTATTACTCGTCTAACTCATATATCTAGGTATGTGTTTGAGTGTACATCCCACACACATACATCCATATATAAGAAAGTCGAGGGTCGTTACCGGAAGTAGATGGAGAACTGATATCACCTCTTATAGTGGTTTCCATACACCTGGAACCAGCTTTGGAGGCCCAAGTCCCCCTAAATGTAATGACATATAACTTACCGCCAATATATATATCCCATCACTATAAGCAAGGTATCATTCCGGCATCCATCACTTCCTCCCATACCCATACAAGTTGTCCTTTTTATAGTTTATTAATATAATTATCTGATTATGGGAATGAGTAGGATCTTAACTGTAATCATACATGTAGTCAGAACTGTAATCATAAATGTAATCAGAAATGTAAGACATAGCAAGTGATCAGGTACTACATTCCCATTATCGAGATAATTATACAATGTCAAGTGTGTCATGCCTTGTTGTAAAGAGATAGCATGACAAAATGGTGATATACATGTGTTAAAAGGAAACATAAAACTAACAAGTCTAAAGAATTGACAATCGGTGTATAGTGTTAACGAACAAGCATGAAGTATCAAGTGGTGAGATCCATCAAGTAATAAGTCATGTGGTATCAATTATGAAGCATAAACAAGACTAAAGTACCACATGCATAGAGGTTAAGATCCAAAATCAGAAAAGAAAGCAACTAAATTAACCAGTCAGAATTAGTCGACTAGGTGAAAGATTAGTCGACTAATAAGGGTCTTCAGTCGACTAATAGTCCGCAGGAGTCGACTAAAGTGGTTTTCCAGAGAGTTTGGTAGTCGACTTGGGTTGGAAGGGTAGTCGACTTGGTGAACTATAAGTCGACTAACGGGTACGCAAGTCGACTAAATCTGTGATATAAAAAGTTGGGATTAATTTCCGGGACATATTAGTCGACTAGGGTACTATGTATAGTCGACTAGAGGTCTCTGGTCGACTAATAATTTGGGATAAGTCGACTAGAGCCGAGAGTTGGCAAATTTTTGGTTCAAGGAAAATTAGTCGACTAGGGGTCAAAATGTAGTCGACTAGGGGGGTCTAGTCGACTGGTAAAAAGGGGTTAGTCGACTAAAACTGTGAAAATCAGAAAAAGCTACGTTTCAACTAAAGTGGGTTAGTCGACTAGTCTCTAGGTCAAGTCGACTAATCCTGGAGAAAACAGAAAACAGAACAGAATTTCTGATGGTTGTTTGTTGGCCTAAAAATGGGATTTTTATGACACAAGTGTATATGAATGATCTTCACATGTACACAAAGAAATGATCTAGTCTTGGTGAGTAAAAATACTCACGTAGATCGGTTATGCGAAGCTTTGCGAACTCGGAATGGTTGTGGTCGACGAATTGATCAACGGAGATGTAATCGACGAAGAGAGATGATCCCCAATCCAAAGTAGTTGAGGTTGAAGTGAAGATGAAGACCTAGGTGATGATGTTGAGATAGAGGAGGGAATGGTGAAGGTTTTCTCTTTGGTGAAGTGAAAAGAGAAAGAAATGTAAAGGAAGGGATTTATATAGGTTTTGATTTTATAAAGGAGATGTAATTATGTAGAAGGGAGGGGTTTAATTGCAAATAGGAGATGGGATGGGTGTCTTTCCTTGGCCACTTGGCCGGCCATGGGGAAGAGAGAGGGGTGCATTAATGGGGATATTTTGGAGGAAAGATATTTTGGAAAATATGAATTGTTGGAATTTTTAGAAATTGGAAATCCTTTGGCTTGGAGAAGAAGGAAAGAATAAAGGAAAAGAGAAAAAGAAAAGATTTGAAATGAGAAGATATTTTCTTGGTCTCCAAAATCAAAATGTCGGAAACACAGTTTCCCGAGTTAATGTCGAGCATGCGGGAAAACATTTCAGAAAGTACCGAAATCGTCCGAAATTCAAGTATCTCGGAACGACTCGTAATTGATACCAAAAATCAATAATATTATACTAAATATCATAGTGAAATCCGTTTTAAGAAATACGGTATAGTTTTAAAGTTAAAATCCCGGAACCAATAAAATACCGACTCCGTTGGAATTTTCATAAATTCATAAAATCCTCAGAAAAAGAATGTAGGTAGAAAATATGATTCTAAGGAATAATGCCTAAAGGGCCATCTTGAAATTCCTAACTGTTTGGAATTTAAAAATACTGGAATCAGTCTTCTATCGACTCCGGCGGAAAATCCATAAATTCGTAAAATCTTCAGAAAAAGTATTTAAATAAGAAATGTGATTCTAAGAAGAAAAGTCTAAAGACTCTTCTGGAAATTCCAAGTGGTTTGTGAATTAAAATCCGGGAAGCGGTCAGCGACACTGGCCGACACCCGTTATGAAGAAATTCCTTTTAATTTCAGAAAATTCCAGAAATTCATGTAAAATCTATATATTGGAAAATGATATTTGAAATTAAAATTGGTCGAATACGGAAAGTAAATCGAAAAATACGTTCGAAAAACTGAATACGCAATAAGCACGTATTCCGGGAACGGGGTATTACAATCTACCCACCTTACAAAAATTGCGTCCTCGCAATTTCGCTAAGGGGCAAATTGAACACAGAGGGGATATGGTTGAAATCAAGGCTTCGAAAAAACAAAAACAGGATAAGACGAATCATATGAAGAATTAAGATGGACAATGATAGAATGATAAGGGACATATTAATAAAGATAACTAATTCCAAGATCTAGGGTAGTGGTTACCATGATATCCTAGGGTTCCTGCTCCGGATGCTGGTCTACCCACTCTGCTGCATCCTCCGATGTCTCTGCCTCCATGATGCAAACTTGACCTCTACCATGGTCTGCTCTAGGCCTCATTCCTCTCTGCTGATGAGCATACTGCTGAGGCGGAATTGGAACTCTTCGATCCACAGGTTCTGGGTTCCTCCTTAATGGTGGAGCTGGAAGAGCTGGGGCTGGATGTGCTGGTCGGATTGGTGCCACATGACCAAACTTCCTGTGTGGGCAATCCCATAGCATATGACTCCCTGACCCACACACTAAACATAATCTCTTAGCTACTCGACAATCGCTCTTATAATGCCCGGGTCTGTGGCAATAGTTGCATACAATCTGAGACAGAGGAGGTTGGGATGGTCTCTTCATCATCGGGCCATGGTTTGCCCTACCTGCATCTCCCTCATCTATCAACTCAAAAGGCCTCTTCTTGGCCTGGTGTCTCATCTGATCCCCTTGCTCCTTCTCAAACCCACGCTCTACCTCCCGAGCGATGGTGAGAACCTCTGCATAGGTCTTCAGCTGCTGGGGCATCAGGTACATCTGAATCTTCATCTGTAGACCCTGCTGAAACCTGCTCGCTCGCTTCTCCTCGTCCGTTACCATATACGGCGCGAAGCGGCTCAGTCGAAGAAACTCCGCGGCATACTCGTCCACGGACTTGTTCCCCTGCTGGAGTCTGATGAATTGCTCCTCCATATCTTTCTGCGCCGTAGCAGGGAAGAAGCGGCTGTAAAAACTCTTGGAGAAAGTATCCCAGGTAATAGGTTTCTCCAACCGGGCCTCCTCGGCCAACCACCAAGTTCGAGCTATGTCTTTAAGCTGAATCTTGGTGACTTCAACTTGGTTCTCCTGTGGGACACGGGCTGCGTTCAGCAGGTCTGTCGTGTCCGTCAACCATTGCTCCGCCTCCAATGGTTTCTCGCTCCCCGTGAATATAGCAGGCTGTAGTCTTCTGAAGTCCGATACATTCCCGGGTTTCTGTTCCTTCGGGGCTGCTAACTCTTGTCTAAGGAGACTAATAATTTGGGATAAGTCGACTAGAGCCGAGAGTTGGCAAATTTTTGGTTCAAGGAAAATTAGTCGACTAGGGGTCAAAATGTAGTCGACTAGGGGGGTCTAGTCGACTGGTAAAAAGGGGTTAGTCGACTAAAACTGTGAAAATCAGAAAAAGCTACGTTTCAACTAAAGTGGGTTAGTCGACTAGTCTCTAGGTCAAGTCGACTAATCCTGGAGAAACAGAAAACAGAATAGAATTTCTGATGGTTGTTTGTTGGCCTAAAAATGGGATTTTTATGACACAAGTGTATATGAATGATCTTCACATGTACACAAAGAAATGATCTAGTCTTGGTGAGTAAAAATACTCACGTAGATCGGTTATGCGAAGCTTTACGAACTCGGAATGGTTGTGGTCGACGAATTGATCAACGGAGATGTAATCGACGAAGAGAGATGATCCCCAATCCAAAGTAGTTGAGGTTGAAGTGAAGATGAAGACCTAGGTGATTGATGTTGAGATAGAGGAGGGAATGGTGAAGGTTTCTCTTTGGTGAAGTGAAAAAGAGAAAGAAATGTAAAGGAAGGGATTTATATAGGTTTTGATTTTATAAAGGAGATGTAATTATGTAGAAGGGAGGGGTTTAATTGCAAAATAGGAGATGGGATGGGTGTCTTTCCTTGGCCACTTGGCCGGCCATGGGGAAGAGAGAGAGGGGTGCATTAATGGGATATTTTGGAGGAAAGATATTTTGGAAAATATGAATTGTTGGAATTTTTAGAAATTGGAAATCCTTTGGCTTGGAGAAGAAGGAAAGAATAAAGGAAAAGAGAAAAAGAAAAGATTTGAAATGAGAAGATATTTTCTTGGTCTCCAAAATCAAAATGTCGGAAACACAGTTTCCCGAGTTAATGTCGAGCATGCGGGAAAACATTTCAGAAAGTACCGAAATCGTCCGAAATTCAAGTATCTCGGAACGACTCGTAATTGATACCAAAAATCAATAATATTATACTAAATATCATAGTGAAATCCGTTTTAAGAAATACGGTATAGTTTTAAAGTTAAAAATCCCGGAACCAATAAAATACCGACTCCGTTGGAATTTTCATAAATTCATAAAATCCTCAGAAAAAGAATGTAGGTAGAAAATATGATTCTAAGGAATAATGCCTAAAGGGCCATCTTGAAATTCCTAACTGTTTGGAATTTAAAATACTGGAATCAGTCTTCTATCGACTCCGGCGGAAAATCCATAAATTCGTAAAATCTTCAGAAAAAGTATTTAAATAAGAAATGTGATTCTAAGAAGAAAAGTCTAAAGACTCTTCTGGAAATTCCAAGTGGTTTGTGAATTAAAAATCCGGGAAGCGGTCAGCGACACTGGCCGACACCCGTTATGAAGAAATTCCTTTTAATTTCAGAAAATTCCAGAAATTCATGTAAAATCTAATATATTGGAAAATGATATTTGAAATTAAAATTGGTCGAATACGGAAAGTAAATCGAAAAATACGTTCGAAAAACTGAATACGCAATTAAGCACGTATTCCGGGAACGGGGTATTACATAGAGGGGGGGTGAATAGGTGACAATGCTAATCAAGGGGCAAATTAAAAATTTAAAGCTACAACAATCAAGTTTCACAAGATGAATGCAAGCAAGTAAGTATGACAATGAATATGATGAGCAAGTAACAAGTGCAATCAAAGTAGAGTAAGAATTGCAAGAATGTAAACCAATCGCAAACACAAGGATATGTTATCGAGGTTCGAGCACCCAGCTCTACTCCCGCCTTCCCCAGAAGGATTCCGACCACTTCCACTATCACAAAGATCTCAAATACAATGGAGTACCCAACTCCTACAATCTCAAGAATAAGTAATTTCCTTGGTAGTCAAAAGACCACAAACTCTCTCTTTCAAATTTCTCTTCCCTTACAAAGGTCCTTAGAGAATATTGAGTAGGAATGAAGCTCTTGTTGTAAGTGAAGAAAGAAAATTAAATCAGAGAGTATTTGAAAAACCCTTCAGAAAATCAGTGAGAAATTCAGCACAAAAACCAAGAAACAAGTCTCTTTTGAAAGCCTTAACCTTAAACTTTGAATTTCTAGCAAAAATTGTTGTTGTAACCAATCTCTCCCCAAACACCCCTATTTATAGGAGAGGGCTAGGGTTTAGGGATAAAACATATTTACTGATGTTTAGGAGGTAATTAGATTAAAATATATCCTTAAACGAATTTTTAAACACAAAAGACAAAAATAAACAGCTCTTAAAAATCTGCCCGTTACTGTTCAAACGGTCAGATCGGTCGACTGGGCCGGTCGACCGGTAGTACAAAAATTCGACCGTTATAGGCTAGCGGTCGACCGACCCGGTCGACCGATAAAACCTGTGAGCAAAAACAATAGTCCGGTCGACCGCCTCGGTCGACCGACAGACATGCACATGGATACGTGCATCTGCCAGAACTTCGGTCGACTGGTCCGGTCGACCGGACCAGACTGACACAGACTCGGTCGACTGCCCTGGTCGACCGGATCAGGTCAAAAATTGAATTTAGAAAAGAAAACAAAGAGGATTTTGATTTTAACAAAAATACTTTTGAACAGGGAATAGTATAAAACATAAATATATATCTGTAGGCAAAAACTTGTATGCAAAATATTTTTGTATAATTTATAAGAAATTAATTTGGAATGAGCATGTGCGCAAAAACGTGTGTGATAGAGCTTCAAACCTATCCACTATTCTTTAACATACTATAAACTGAAAAACAAATTACATGAAGACTTCTTGTGCTATCTTCAAGTCTTTGAGCCATCCAATGCCTTGCTAGAGCCTTCTCTTCTATGATCCTTCCTTGATGTGCAATTTGCCTTCCTTGCTTTGTGGAACTTAGAAGTTCTTGCAATAGCTAAGCGAATGGTCTCTAAACATGGTACAAACCTGAAACTTATCTTAACAAACTTGTTAGTACCAAATAGCTCATATTTGTTTGTCATCATCAAAACACAAAACAATTGGAGAGTGTAACCTCTTGGGCCAACACTGAGATCAAGAAATACTCGGGAGTTCTTCTATTCAATCCTTTTCCTTCTTCTTGTTGCTGGATATCTCATTCATATCCATCTTCTCTTTGTTTCCCGAGCCTCTAGTGAGTTACAGACAGAGTTAGAAAAGCTCAAATCTTTGATGATTCCATCATACATGATTGAGTTACGAAAACTTCTGGATAGGTATCCTACATCTGAACTGAATTCTTTCTGGTTAAAGAATCTCTTTCTAGTTGCTCTGGAACAATTAGGAGATTCTCTGGAAGAAATAAGGGGTTCTGCTTCTGGTGGCAACATGCTATTGGGTGGTGGTCCCGCTTATGGGGTCAAATCAATACGTTCTAAGAAGAAATATTTCAATATCAATCTCATCGATCTCATAAGTATCATACAAATCCCATCAATCGAATCACTTTTTGAGAAATACGAGACATCTAAGTCATACAAGTAAAGAGATCTATTCATTGATAAGAAAAAGAAAAAACGTGAACGGTGATTGGATTGATGATAAAATCGAATCCTGGGTCGCGAACAGTGATTCGATTGATGATGAAGAAAGAGAATTCTTGGTTCATTTCTCCACCTTAATGACAGAAAAAAGGATTGATCAAATTCTATTGAGTTTGACTCATAGTGATCCTTTATCAAAGAATGACTCTGGTTATCAAAGATTGAACAACCAGGATCAATTTACTTACGATACTTAGTTGACATTCAGAAAAAGTATCTAATGAATTATGAGTTCAATAGATTCTGTTTAGCAGAAAGACGGATATTCCTTGCTCATTATCAGACAATCACTTATTCACAAACCTCGTGTGGGGCTAATAGTTTTCATTTTCCATCTCATGGAAAACCCTTTTCGCTCCGCTTAGCCCTATCTGTTGGCCCAGAGGCCTTCCTCTCTAGTTTTAATGATGATTAACTCATGTAGTTATGTTTACTAATAATCTTGTGATTTTAAGTTTCAGATCATGTAGCAAGATATTAGTTGGTGATTAGCTTCAACAAAGAGTTTTGAAGCCTTTTCACAAGTGATTCCCGTACCCGAGCATCAAGATCATACCTTTGCACTCGGTGGATCACGTTTGGACCGAGTCGGCTTGAAGATAAAAGATCGTCAAGAAGACTTAGGTATCCTAGTTTAGTTTAGTGTGTTTTAGATCCATGTGTAAAGCTTAGAATAGTTGATATGCTCAAGTGCACAACACACACAATTTTTATGTTTTGAAAATGGTTTTCATGAATAGTTTAGATCAAAACAAGTTTACCTTAGTTTTCATGTATATTAGATGTGTTCAATATACATACATGCTTCATATCTTAAACAAACTTATTTTGACTTTCCTATTCATGTGTAGAAAAATCAAAGTTTGATAAATACAAGATTTGGTTTTTTGTAAAAATGATAAGAAACAAAAATAGTTCATATTGATTGATATTTGAGCTAAACTTTTTATCACATGTTTATATATCAATGCAAAATGATAAAACTATTTTTGAGGATTTTTACAAGACTTAAAAAAATATTTTTCAACTAGTAGTTTCTGACCCAGTTCTGACCCAGACTGTGGCTGACAGGCCAGGTCGGTCGACCGACCGCACGGTCGGCCGAACCAAGGGCCGGTCGACCTCAACGGTCGACCGACGTGCACAGAGCTGTGCACGTCTGGCAGACACAGGGCCGGCCGACCGGGCGGTCGACCGGACCAGAGAGCTCTGCTCTCTGTATCTGGGCGGTCGACCGGACAGTCGACCGGAGCAGAGAAGTCTGCTCTCTGTATCTGGGCGGTCGGCCGGGCGGTCGACCGAGATGCCCCAACGGTCATATTTATGACCGTTGGCGGTCGACCGAGCGGTCGACCGCAAGCCTGTCAGGCTGCCAGATCAGCCTAACGGCTAGTTTTCTGTTTGGCCTATATAAACCCCATTCCTTTGGGATTTTGGCTAAGGTTTTTAACAAGAAAATTCCCAATTTCTCCAGAGTTTAAAAGAAGTTTTTTAAAGAGTTTTAAAGCTTAAAAGATTTTATCTTTATTGTTTTTTCAAGGGTTTTGGAAAATCAAAGAAACTAGGTTTTTTTGATATTGTTTTGGATTTTCATTTCTATCATCTACAAGAGATTTCCAAGTAGTTTTTCTTTGTTATTTGCTTTCCAAAAACACCTTGATATCCACTTGATCTATATCTTCTATCCTAATCTATTAGGATCTTTGTTTTGTGGAAAAGAGAGTTTGTGGTCTTTGTAACCACTTGTTGTAAACCCTTTTCATTGATTGGGTTGCTCCCTCTTTGGTAGAGGTTGAGGTTTGTGTTTGCTCCCTCTATTGTGAGGTGGAGTTTGGTTGTTGGCTACGGGCCTTATCCCTCTTCGTAGAGGTGGATTGTGGTTGTATTGCCTCGGTGGCATTGTTGGTTGAGAGAGGAGTTCGGTACTCCTTTAGTGGATTGGAAATCCTTCACGGTGGTGAAGGCGGGGATGTAGAGCTAGGGGCTCGAACCTCGAAACATATCTTTGCCTTTGCGTTTGATCCATTGTCTCTCAACTCTCTCTCTCTCTCTCTTTTTGTGCAAAGCATCATTTATTCATTCATATCATATATTGCTTGTGTTGCCTTGCATCTTTTATATTGTTCATCCTTATATGCTTGGCTTGCTTGTGTGTGTGCCTCACTTATACTTAACAACAAGAGCTTCACATAGCACCTCAACCCTTATTTAGGGGAATCAAGAGGAGTTAGTCCAGAGCCCTTCACGGGGAATTCGGCTACACTTGTTGGTTGTATTAAGTGTTTGTGCAAAATTTGTTTAAACTTCCGCATTTAGCGCATTTAGTTTATAGATTAGCACTTACACCTATTCACCCCCCCTCTAGGTGTCTTTTCAATTGGTATCAGAGCATACGCTCCTGATACTTTAGGTTTAACCACCTAGGAGTGAAATCCTTTGTTTGCTAATCTATCATTTGCATTTGCTTGTTTGCACACATTTAGTTTGGACCCATGGACTTCATGACCCCACCTATGTTTGACCCTTCCAACATTCTTGTTTGGAAGACTAAGATGTCCATTTACCTACAAACCCTAGGATTGCATGTTTTCCTTGCCGCTACCAAGAGATGTTATCTTGGTGACCGCAAGCATATAGGGGCCAATGCACAAGCCCTTGAGGCCATTAGAAGCACATTATCTAAAGATTATCTTATGCGTGTTTCTAATCTTGATTCCGCTTTTGTAGTGTGAAACAAGTTGACAACCACCACCACCTCCAAGCTTCAATTGCCAGTCCAACCGGAGGAATCTAGTAGAGAATCCGACTCTCAATGCTTAATGGTCCAAGGGAATGACTCCCTTGAGGTACAATCGGAAACTCAACTAGATAGTTTTGATTCTAGTTCTTCATGTGATGAATTTATTGATGCCCATGCTTTGAATGAAGAACTATCTATAGTTTGTGAAAAATTAATTGAAAAATATAACATTTTGAAAAAGAAAAGTCTAGGCCTTAACAATGATAACAAAAATTTGATTTCTAGACTTAACAATATTTTGCGAGAGAAAGAGGAGATTTCTAATGATAGGGATTCATTAAAATCTCAACTTGATCTTGCACTTAAAGAAAATGAATTTTTGAAAAATAAAAATGATTGTAATAATGTTTTGACGAAAAATGAAAACTTGTCTTCAAAAATTGATTTTGTTTTAAAAGAGAATGTTGCTTTAAAAAATAAAATAATTTCTATTTCTAATGATTTAGATGTTTGTTTGAAGAAGAATGTTTGTTTGCAAAATAAAATTGATTCACATGTTTGTCATGCTAGGGTAGTTTCACCTAGTTTACCTATTGCATGTGCCACCTCTTCTTTAATTGATAATGATATATCCATGCTTAAGAAGAGTGTAGATTGTTTGGGCTCCACTTTGAGCCAATGTGTAGTGGGTCATACACGTTTGGAAACTTTGTTTCGAAAGAAACAAGTTTCATCTATTCATGCACACCCTCCACGGCATACACATGCTCCTCACGGACACCATCACACTATGTATGCTCATGTGTACACTTGTACACATTGTGGACGTAAGGGCCACCTTGCTAATTTTGTTATGATAGAATACATACTTCTAATTTAGCAAATAATTTTGTTTGGGTTAGAGAAGGGACTAACCCCCATGGACCCAAAAAGATATGGTTACCAAAGACCACCCCTCTTGTTTACGATGTAGGTGTGGGCTCTCACATGACGTGAGAGTAGCGGTACTTTGGAGTGGATGCGTTCCGACCTTCATGGAAATCATTTGGATGCATCACTTTCAAGGGATGTTTGGTGGAGAGGACCACCATGTTTTGGAGACAAGGAGAGTTGCCTTCTAGGTTTTGGTAACGATTCCTAACTCCTATTTATTGTTTACATGCTTTTCATATTCATTATTTATAGCATGTTTGTTGTTTTTAGATTAGTATGTAAATGCCATGATTATTAGACCCTTGACATGCATGTATAGCCCTTTGAGACACCCATGTTTAATATGGACTATTATTTTTGTGTTCTCACCATTGTTTAGCTATCATGTTTATCTTAGCTCTAATAACATGTGAATTTACATAATAATCATGTTTATGTTTATCATGTTGATTTATGATTTGTTTTATGCTTCATGATTTGAATATATGTTTAAATGTTAGTTTTTATTAAAACTAGGTATATACTTGTGCATACAGTGGGTCACAAATAAATCTATATATGTTTGTACTTGAATGCTTATTTGTACCCATTAGATGTGCTAGTATAGTCTAGTTTTGATGATCCATGCATTTTAAACTTGTATTCCTATTTTTGGATTTGTTTTATGTTTATGTGTTTTCATTTCATGTATATGTTTATTTTGCCAAACTTTAAGATATACATGTATACCCTTTGAGTCATTTGCTTTTCGTGCAAATCTTTATTTATAGACTCAATTGTGTTTAGGGATATGTATGTATACCTCTTGTGTTGACAAATCATACATATACCTTGAAATGAAATTTGTTTTAATGAAAACTTAGCTTTTCATGTTTTTATGTGTTTATGTTTAACTTCATGTATATGTCCACTTTATCCAAATTATTGATTATACATATACATCCTTTTGAGCCACGTGCCTTCATGCATATATCTTTGTGGACTCGTTGTGTTTGGATATGTATGTATACTTTAATTTGTATAGGACATACATATACCTTGAAGATTAAATAGTTTTGTTTTCATGACTTTCATGTTTCAAGGAATATTGAGCTAAATTGAATACTTTCATGATCATGTTCTTCACATTGTATTTGTACACTCACATTTCTTATTTACTCATGTTTTGTTTTCATGAGTCATATTTATTTTTAATTGGCTTAGAGTGTTGATTATCATGTGGATTTCATGTTTTATGAAAAATAATCTTGTTTTATTCCTTGCTTGAAGGATTTCGTACTAGTTAACAAAGTTTTCCATTTAACTAGTTCGTATTCTTCATTTTGGTAGAGTTTTTCAAACATACTTTATTTTTCAAATTTATTTTTGAAAATCCCTACCTTCAATGGGCGGATGGATGGGAGATCATGTTCATGTATGCTTTAAAATGAAAATCATTTAAATCTTGAACCATGATTGGGAGGATAGGTTATATGAGTTATACCTTGATCATTATTGTTGTTTCAATTGATATCATTGAATTCTTTCAATTGGTATCAATATTAACATTTTTGTATACTCATATATATTTTTATGTATGTATGCTTACTCTTCATATAATATCAATTTCGATTGGTATCTAATTTTTCATACATATATATGTTTTATTTATGTTCAAAAATATCACAAATTTTAGTTTTTGTTTACTTAAGCTTAGCATAACCCAACACCCTTAAGCTTGCATTTCAACTTTGTTTCAATTGATTTAATTTTCAATTGGTATCTTATTTCAAGCCTACGCATAGTTTCGTTTGTTTTTCATAAAGGGGAAGAAATTTTGATTTTCATATTTCAATTGGTATTTGTATTTCCATTCCCTACTTTATGATAGAAAATAGTCATTTCAATTGGTATCAATGTTTTTAAGTTTCCTTTCAATTGGTATCAAGATGCTTCATTGACATATTTTCAATTTATATCTTAATTGATTGTCACCCCTATTCGGTTTTGTTTTTGTTTTAGACAAAAAATGGGGAGAACATTATTTTTATTAACCCTTTGTTGATTCATTGTTTCGAACAAAAAGGGGGAGAAAAAAAATTTATTGATTTTGTTTTGTTTTGATAGTTTACCCCTTTGTTGATGATTGACAAAAAGGGGGAGAATAATTTGTGTTTTATATGCATACTTATGTTTTTGCATATATTAAGTTTAATTGGTATCTAGAGCATCTAGTGTTTTTGTTAATGTTTTGTTAATTTAATTGGTATCTAGAGCATGTTTATTTGTTTATGCATGAGTTAAGGGGGAGCTTCTTTGAAGCTTAACTTTAATCCATGCATATATAACTCCATGAGTTTTGTCATCATCAAAAAGGGGGAGATTGTTGGCCAGAGGCCTTCCTCTCTAGTTTTGATGATGATTAACTCATGTAGTTATGTTTACTAATAATCTTGTGATTTTAAGTTTCAGATCATGTAGCAAGATATTAGTTGGTGATTAGCTTCAACAAAGAGTTTTGAAGCCTTTTCACAAGTGATTCCCGTACCCGAGCATCAAGATCATACCTTTGCACTCAGTGGATCACGTTTGGACCGAGTCGGCTTGAAGATTGAAGATCGTCAAGAAGACTTAAGTATCCTAGTTTAGTTTAGTGTGTTTTAGATCCATGTGTAAAGCTTAGAATAGTTGATATGCTCAAGTGCACAACACACAATTTTTTATGTTTTGAAAATGGTTTTCATGAATAGTTTAGATCAAAACAAGTTTACCTTGGTTTTCATGTATATTAGATATGTTCAATATACATACATGCTTCATATCTTAAACAAACTTATTTTGACTTTCCTATTCATGTGTAGAAAAATCAAAGTTTGATAAATACAAGATTTGGTTTTTTGTAAAAATGATAAGAAACAAAAATAGTTCATATTGATTGATATTTGAGCTAAACTTTTTATCACATGTTTATATATCAATGCAAAATGATAAAACTATTTTTGAGGATTTTTACAAGACTTAAAAAAATATTTTTCAACTTAGTTTTCTGACCCAGTTTCTGACCCAGACTGTGGCTGACAGGCCAGGTCGGTCGACCGCACGGTCGGCCGAACCAAGGGCCGGTCGACCTCAACGGTCGACCGACGTGCACAGAGCTGTGCACGTCTGGCAGACACAGGGCCGGCCGACCGGGCGGTCGACCGGACCAGAGAGCTCTGCTCTCTGTATCTGGGCGGTCGACCGAACGGTCGACCGGAGCAGAGAAGTCTGCTCTCTGTATCCGGGCGGTCGACCGAGATGCCCCAACGGTCATATTTATGGCCGTTGGCGGTCGACCGAGCGGTCGACCGCAAGCCTGTCAAGCTGCCAGATCAGCCTAACGGCTAGTTTTCTGTTTGGCCTATATAAACCCCATTCCTTTGGGATTTTGGCTAAGGTTTTTAACAAGAAAAATTCCCAGTTTCTCCAGAGTTTAAAAGAAGTTTTTTAAAGAGTTTTAAATCTTAAAAGATTTTATCTTTATTGTTTTTCAAGGGTTTTGGAAAATCAAAGAAAACTAGGTTTTTGGGATATTGTTTTGGATTTTCATTTCTATCATCTACAAGAGATTTCCCAAGTAGTTTTTCTTTGTTATTTGCTTTCCAAAAACACCTTGATATCCACTTGAGCTATATCTTCTATCCTAATCTATTAGGATCTTTGTTTTGTGGAAAAGAGAGTTTGTGGTCTTTGTAACCACTTGTTGTAAACCCTTTTCAATGATTGGGTTGCTCCCTCTTTGGTAGAGGTTGAGGTTTGTGTTTGCTCCCTCTATTGTGAGGTGGAGTTTGGTTGTTGGCTACGGGCCTTATCCCTCTTCGGTAGAGGTGGATTGTGGTTGTATTGCCTCGGTGGCATTGTTGGTTGAGAGAGGAGTTCGGTACTCCTTTAGTGGATTGGAAATCCTTCACGGTGGTGAAGGCGGGGATGTAGAGCTAGGGGCTCGAACCTCGAAACATATCTTTGCCTTTGTGTTTGATCCATTGTCTCTCAACTCTCTCTCTTTATTTTGTGCAAAGCATCATTTATTCATTCATATCATATATTGCTTGTGTTGCCTTGCATCTTTTATATTGTTCATCCTTATAT
>JAVJIF010015196.1:27500-135243 GCA_038442645.1 Agave tequilana
TACGTCATGTGAGAGCCCACACCTACATCAAATAAAATAGGGTGGATTTTGGTACCCATACTCTATTGGGTCCATAGGGGTTAGCACCTTTCCTAACCCAAACAAATTTATTTACAAAATTTGAATCATTTAATCTATCATAACAAAATTTTGCAAGGTGTCCCTTACGTACACAATGGGTACAAGTGTACACATGAGCATACATCGTGTCATGTATGTGAACATGAGAAGCATGTGTATGCCATGTATGGTGTGCATGCATGTGAGGAGCATGTTTCTTGCGAAACATAGATTCTAACTGTGTGTCGTTCATAACACATTGGCTCAAAGTGGAGCCCAAACAATCAACACTCTTTTTAAAGCAAATATATCATTTTCAATCATAGAAGAAGAGGTAGAGCATGCAATATTTACACTAGATGATGAAGCATGGCAAACATGTGAGTTCAAATAAATTTTCAAGAAATTTTTTTTCTTGAAAACCAAATCTAATTCCTTTGAAATTAAGGCAATTTTATTTTTCAAAGTTTCATTCTCTTTTAAAGCAATATCAAGTTTTGAAGACAAAATCTCATTATTCTTCAAAACATCATTACAATCATTTTTGTTTTTAAAATTTTGTTTTCATTTAAAACAAGATCGAGTTGGAATTTCAATGAGTCCCTCTCATTTGAAATCTCATCCCCCTCTTGCAAAATAATATCAAGTTTAGAAGACAAATTTTTATTTTCTTCTTTTAATCCAAAGCTTCTCTTTTTCAAAACTTTATATTTTTCAAGCAATTTTTCACATACAATAGAAAGTTCTTCAATTAATGCATCAGCATTAACATAATCATCAATTGAAGAACTAACACAATCATCTAGTTGGGTGTCCGAGTTTACCTCAAGGGAGTCATTCCCTTGGACCATGTAGCAAGGTTGGTCGGACTCTTCTCCACTAGATTCCTCCTCCACATGTTTCGTCGTTTGTAGCTTAGGAGAGGTCAAAGTGTTCCACACTGCAAAAGCGGAATCACAATAAGAAACCATAGAAAGATAATCTTTACTAAGTGAGTTTCTAAGTGCCATTAGGGCCTGTGCATTGGCCTCTATATGCTTGCTATTACCAAGATAAGATTTCTTGGTAGCGGCAAGGTAAACATGCATTCCTAGGGTCTTGAGATACATACTCATCTTAAGCTTCCATACATCGATGTTAGAAACATCAAGCATAGGAGGGGTCATGAAATTCATGAGTGTATAAACTATATGTGTGCAAATGCAATATTAGATTAGCAGACCCAGATCTCACTCCTAGGTGGTTAAAATATCAGGAGCGTAGGCTCTGATACCAATTGAAAGTACACCTAGAGGGGGGTGAATAGGTGTAAGGCTAATCTAATGACAAAAAATGTGGAATTAAAAATAAATTACAACACACTTAGTGTAACCAAAGTGTGTAGCGGAATTCCTGGTGAAGGGCTCTGAACTATCTCCTCTAAATTTCTCTAAATAAGAGTTGAGGTGCTATGTAAAGCTCTCTTAGTTCAACACAAGTGAGGCACACAAACAATATCAAGCATATATGATATGAACAATATGAATCAATGCAAGATATAAAGAGAGAGAATTTAGAGATAGTGGATCATCACAAACACAAAGATATGTTTCAAGGTTCAAGCCACTGCTCTACATCCCCGCCTTCACACAGAAGGATTTTCACTAAATCGTCCACACAGGACTTCCCATACAGGAAACCTCCACTGAGGATTTGGGTAAATACAATTAGGAGTACACAACTCCTCTCTCCAATAAACACAACCTCTACACAAGAGGCAAGGCTCAACAACAATCACCTCTACACTTAGAGAGATGCGCACTTAGCCAAACAACAATCACCTCACACTAGAGAGATAAGGCTTAAAGCCAAACAACAATCACCTCTCACTAGAGGGATTGGCACAAAGCCAAACCAACCACAATCACCTCTACACTTAGAGGGATATCAACACAACCAAACACAACCTCCACAATCACCTCTACCCAAGATTGATACCCACAAATGAAAGAAGATTACAATCACTTGGTGATCTCAAAGACCACAAACCAATTTTCTCATCAAAACAAGATCCTAATAGATAGGATAGAAAGATAGCTCAAGTGTGAGAAAAATAAGGTGTTTGAAAATCAAAACACAAAGAAAAATACTTAAGAAAAATGCTAGATGAAGATAGAAATGAAGGTCAAACCCAATATCCCAAATACTCGATTTTTCTTTGATTTTTCCAACCCTTTAAAATAAATAAAGATAAAATTTTTTAGCCCAAAAACTCTTTTAAAAACTTGTTGTTAAACACTTGCAAAGGTGAAAAAATTGCTCTCTAAAAACTTGTTGAAAACAACTCAAGAGAAGGCATATATATAGCCTCTCAAAAATCTGCCTGTTGGCAGCCAGGAAAGGGCAGAATTGCCCTTCTGGTCGACCGCCCGGTCGACCGGTTAACGGTCATTTTCATGACCGTTGTGCCTCCGGTCAATCGCCCGGTCAACCGAGGCCTGGATACAGAGAGCAAATGCTCTCTGCCGGTCGACCGCCCGGTCGACTGGGGCCAGATCCAGAGAGCAGAGCTCTCTGGCGGTCTACCGACCCAGTCGATCGGCCCTCCAGTCTAAATGGTCGTGTACGTTTGTGCACATCGGTCGACCGGACCGGTCGACCGACTTCTGCCTCGGTCGACCGTCCGGTCGACCGGCAGAAGGCCAGGACAAACAATTATAGGGATTGAAAACTTGTCTTTTTAACTTCAATTAAATCCCATAAAATCACAAAAATTCCAAAAAAAATAAGTTCTTATTAGATCTTTGAATACCAAACATGTGTGACTAAAAATCAACACATATTACAAACTATTTGAACCATTTTTGTGATATTGAAATTTGACTTAAACACAAAATCGGTATTTTCCAAAACTTAGATCTTTTAAATGGAAAACCGTTTTCTCCAAAACTCATGTAAATACATAAAAATTATATTGAAACAACTTTGAAGCATATTGTATATAGATAGAATCCAATATACATAAAAGATATTATATCTATGTTTTTTTACATGAAATCCAAAATCCGGTTAAACCGAAAACCAAAACTAATAAACTTTAAACTTGTGTGTGTATGTGAACTTGAGCATGTCAATACTATCTACCTTTACACAAGATCTAAACATACTAAACTAAAAACAAACTGAGGGCTTCTTGTCTCCAAGTCGACTCGATCCAACGAGCTTAAACTCCAACCGAGTGCTAGATACGATCTTGACGCCCGAGCTCTTGAATCTACATGTGAAAGCTCCAAAACTCCTTTGTTGAAGCTAATTACCTACTAATATCTTGGTTAATCACTAAAACTATTTAAATACAAAATTATTAGTAAACTATCACTACATGAGTTAATCATCATCAAAACTAGAGTGATGGGCCTCTGGGCCAACACTTCTCCATCATCTTCTAAATGACTGGTTGATACCATGTTCACTGAGAGACTTTCGAAGATATCGCCGATGCTGACATCTGAGTCCCACGATGATGTTGCTGACGGGATGTCATGATCCCTGTTTTAAATATCGGCCGAGTCGGCCAAGATATCGTCCGATATCTCCTTTTCTGCCTCCTGCCGATACGATATGGGAAAATCGTTCACGATATCATTTGCAGCAAAAAACGGCTGATATTTGAAATATCGGCCGATAAATCGCCCGATATGAAATAACTTATTTATTGCACGACTACGTGCAAATGTACATTGTTTTTTATTGTCTTTGCAAGCATATTATATCATTTTTATTAGGTAGATGATATCTATGACTCTAAACCAACTTTTAGTTATTGATATTTCATTATATATAATGTCTGATATGAACACCCAATATGCGCGCGTATCCCCGATATCTCCCCCGATATCCGATATGAAAAACCCCCATCCGATACGATCCCGATATCCGATATTTAGAACCTTGGTCATGATAGACCTCTTCTTCAGATTCAGAATCTGACGAGACTGGCATAGATACATAACCGAGTCCTCTTAGGGTCTTGTGATAATAATCGGGGTCTTTACCTTTCGGTACAAATGAACGAAGTAATTCTCGCTTTCCTTTGCTGAAATTAAGGCCTGATTCCTTGATAAAATCATACCCCATTCTTTCCGTCATTGTATGACCCGGGAAAGGAGAGAGACAGGAATATTGCAGTAAAAGTTTTCCTTGAATCAAATGAAAAGGATTACAACAACAACTATTCCTTCCGGTTACAAGGGAGGGAGGATATTGAATCTTGAATCCCCCCTTTGTTTAAGGCTGGGTTCTTCGTGTGGCGGTGGAGAGTGAATCTTGTTCTCCGTTGACCGGATGACCGTCCTTCAGGGATCTCCTCTTCGGCCGGTAGAAAGAGTAACTCAGCTCCGTCTACCAAAACTCTGAAAGAGAAGGTAAGCGAAGAGTAACTTGTACGCAGCAAGCTAGCTTGAAGAGTCGAGTTCTCTCTCTGTTGATGATCTCTCCGTTGTCCTCTTCTCCTTCTTTTTGATTGCCAAAAGTCCGACCTCTTCTTCATAGCGACGGGGCTATTTATAGAGGTCCTAGGGGTGAACGTGCCCCCTGAAAATGCTCCACAATGAGGGCCAACTTCCCCGCTACATGGGCGGTAACCAACCCACGTGCCTGCTAAAGACACGCCACGATGGGAGCTGGTTTCCCTTACGTGTAGGCAGTGATTGGTCCCTTAACCAGGGCGGTTATAACTGAGACGCGGGTTTCAGGCCGACGCGCCTTGATGTTGAGACGCGGGTGTCAAGCCAACGCGCCTTGATGTTGAGACGCGGGTGTCGAGCCAACGCGCCTTGATGCTGAGACGCGGGTGTCGAGCCAACGCGCCTTGATGCTGAGACGCGGGTGTCGGGCCAACGCGCCTTGATGCTGAGACGCGGGTGTCGGGCCAACGCGCCTTGATGCTGAGACGCTGGTGATAGTCCCTCGCGTCTAGAGCTTTTCAATGGCTTGTCCTTCAGTAACTTTTGGACAGCCTACAGAACCCCCTCCAAAGTTTTCGATATTCCGCAGTTAACTGGGACGGATTTCGAAATACTTTGGACTCTAGCTGAATTCACCTTCATGGCTGGACTGTTGATGCTCCGGGTTCGATCTTATCTGAAGTTGGTCTTCGTGAGTGTACTGTTTGAACTCTTCGAAGCCACCAGAGTTGATCATGTTGAGTGTCTAGATGCACAGTCTAAACCTCCCCGATTGCTTTTAGTCTGTCACGAGTGTGCTTTAAGCCAGGAGTGGTTAGTCGTCTGCTTGCGTCAGTGTACTGTTGAACTGATTTTGCAGAAGTAGGAGGCCGAACGCAGGTTCTTTTCAAAAAGCCGAGATGGTACTGCTTTAAAGACGCGATTTCTGTAGGGTGCGTCCTTTGGCAATGGAAACGCGCCCGATCTTCCATGAGGCAGACGCGATGTTGGGCCCGCTGGGTCGGACGCGGACTTCGTAGAGAGACGCGACCTTCTGAATGCATTTATGGAGATGCTGACGGGGCATGTCCATCGAAGAGGTGCGTCCCTTGGGTGCGAATCTGTGCCGTGTCATGATTACGCCGCCAGCTGGCCTGGGGAACCGGCAGGATTTCACCTTTTGGCGCGCGGATTTCCTGGTTCATTAACTGACCCGCGCCACGTGTCAAATGACGACTCGCTGTGGAGTCATGACGCATGATCTTCGCGAAGATTTGCTCTACGCGTCATGCGATGATTTGCTGCAGCTTTTATCGGGTCACACGCCGCGTATCTTTGCGAATCCTTGTGCCTATAAATAGCCACAGTTGGAGAGATACCTCTTCTTCTCCGAGCGTTCCACTTTAGGGTTTTTTAAGAAACAGAGTTCTTCTTCCCCTGTTCATACTCACATCAGATTCTTGATTAACAATGGCACCCAAGACCAAGCCAACCGCATCTTCTTCACGGGCGACCGTCGACGAGGCCCGGAGGGGCGCTTCTTCTGCACAGGATGCTGCTTTCCCAGGTATAATGCCTGTTGGGCGTGGATTTTGCCATTAACGGAAGCTCATAGAACCCTAAGAATCTTTAACACAAGATATAACTCGTGTTTGATTCTCAGATGCGGTCTCAGACGCAGTCTTTGAGTTGATAACCGAGGCGCGGGTTTGGACCCTCGCGCCATTGGGTCCTGCGTTTCGGATTCTTCACTTAGAATATTTCTAATTGTGAAGGGTTCAGACGCGGACTTGGTTTGCAGAACGCAGATTTGATCCTTGCGTTCTGTTCCATCAGCTGCCGATTTTGATGAATCTGGCACTTGCGTCCCAGCAATTAGAAATCTGGGGTGTGAAAGGAAGAGAGTTACCCTCCTTAACTTCTGGCGGTTGTGGTGATGGAAGGGTTAAGGTGGATAACTCCCTTCTTTTCGCACCTCAGAAGCGACATCAAGGACATTCCATAACTTTCTGGTGGTGGAGACGTAGATCCTGCAGGTCTGGACGCGGGTTTGATAATTCCTACGTCCAGTATCTCTTCTGCATTTGGACGCAGTTTCGCAGGTCTGGACGCGGATTTGATAATTCCTGCGTCCAGTATCTCTTCTGCGTCTGGGCGCGGTTTCGCAGGTCTGGACGCGGATTTGATAATTCCTGCGTCCAGTATCTCTTCTGCGTCTGGGCGCGGTTTCGCAGGTCTGGACGCGGATTTGATAATTCCTGCGTCCAGTATCTCTTCTGCGTCTGGGTTAAGAACACTTAGCACAAAGTATCTAACTAAGTGTCCTTTTCTTTTGCAGTGCCCCATCCTTCTGCCTCACTCGCCAAGACGCGCCACTTTGGACATGTGGGTGGTGCTGACCAGGACTTGACTTTTGTGCTACGAAGGACTGCCCCTGTGACTGCTGACAAGTCGCCGGATCGCAGGGAAAGGCTCTCTAATGTTGACGTGAGGACTTTTCGGGTACTTATGACCGATGCGGCATTCACAACGGATGCTCACGTCAAGTTGGAGAAGCCTGCCTTCTTCTTCGGAGATCGTATCGACGACGGCGGCTATCGTGTGTATGACGGAACTTATAAATGGCTCCATCAGATAAAGGGTGGATGTAATACCCCGTTTCCAGAATACGTACTTAGTTGCGTATTCAGCTTTTCGATCGTATTTTTCGATTTACTTCCCGTAATTGACCGATTTTAATTTTAAATATCATTTTCCAATATGTTAGATTTTATATGATTTTCTGGATTTTCCTGAATTAAAATGAATTTCTTCAAAACCGGTGTCGACCAGTGTCACTGATCGATTCCCGAATTTTTATTTTCCAAACAGTTAGGAATTTCTAGAAAGTCCTTTAGGCTTTATTTCTTAGAATCCTGTTTTCTATCTAAATACTTTTTCTGAGAATTTTATGAATTTATGAAAATTCTAACGGAGTCGGTAGATAACTGATTCCGGGATTTTTAGTTTTGAAACTATAAAGTATTTCTTAAAAAGGATTTCACTATTAGTCTTCATATATTATTATTGATTTTTGGTGAAATTTACGAGTCGTTCCGAGATACTTGAATTTCGGACGATTTCGGTATTTTCCGAAATATTTTCCGTATCCTCGACTTAAACCCGGGAACTTGTCTTTTCATTATTTTATATTCTAAGTCCAAGAGTAAATATCTTCCTTTATGAATTTCTTTCCATTTTTCCTTTTCCTTTATTTCTCTTTCTCCACAACCACAAACTTTTCCCATTTTTCCAAAAATTCAAATCTCTTCCAAAATTCCAACTCCACATAATCTCACCAACCCCCTCATTTAATGCATCTCTCTCTCTCTCTCCCATGGCCGGCCAAGTGGCCAAGAAGAGGGACACCCATCCCCTCTCCTATTTTGCAATAAACCCCCTCACATTTACATTATTTACACCTCCCTTACAAAATCAAAATCCTATATAAACTTTCTTTTACAATTCTTTTCTCTTTTCTTCACTTCACCAAGAGATTACCCTTCACCATTTTCTTCTCCATCTCAAACCCTAACTCCAAACCACCTCAAAGTCTTCATCTCCTTCTCAAGCAACTACAACCCTTGGATTTGGATTGCATATCTCTTCATCGGAAGTATCGCCAAAGACCTAGTTGGTGATATTGTCGTCAACGATCATTCGGAACTCGTAGAACTTTCACATAACCGTTCGAAGTGAGTATTTTTACTCACCAAGACTAGACAACTTCCTTGTTTACTTGTGTTGATCATTCATGTACACTTGTGCCATAAAAATCATATTTTTAGCCCATCAAACAACCATCAGAAAATCTGTTCTGTTACTGTTTTCCCCACGATTAGTCGACTTAACCTAGGGACCAGTCGACTAACCCACCTTAGTTGAAACTTAACCTTTTCGGATTTCACAGTTTTAGTCGACTAAGCCATATTACCAGTCGACTAGACCCCCCTAGTCGACTATATTTTTAACCTAGTCGACTAATCTTTCCCTGAACCAGAAAACCCAACTCTCGGTTCCAGTCGACTCATCCAAAATATTAGCCGACTTAGGACCCCTAGTCGACTACCCATTCCTCCCTAGTCGACTCCTGTTTTCCTGAAATAAAACATCAACTCTCTGTATCACCGACTTAGTCGACTTAAGTATCCGTTAGTCGACTAGTAGTTCCCTGTTAGTCGACTACCCTTACAACCCTAGTCGACTAACTTTTCCTGAAACAGAATTACAACTCTCTGGAACCCAGTTTTAGTCGACTCATCTAGACTGTTAGTCGACTTAAGACCCCTATTAGTCGACTAATCCTTCCACCTAGTCGACTAATTCTGAATGTCTGACTTAGTTGATTTCCTATTTGAATTTGGATTTTATCTTTGATACATGTGTAACATATTATTCCTGTTTATACTTCATGACTGGTATTACATGACATGTTACTTGATGGATCTCACCACTTGTTACTTCATGACTTGTTATTACATATTCTCGTTTCATGACTCGTTAAATAGTGAATATCACCTTTTATCATGCTATCTCTTAAACCAAGCATGATGCACTTGACTTTTGTATAAAATGGACCAACTTACACATGGGTCGGGGGAAACAAGCGGATATCGATATGTGTTCGTGTTTACAGTGGCATTAGGTATATTGTACAATTATATTTCCGGTCTGACCTGAGGGCCTCCAGGGGACCGAGGGGAGTGCTTGCTCCCTCTTCCTGATACAGTCATGACAAAGGGCATACATAAGTCCCTCCTGATAGGCCTTGCGGCTGGTTCCGTCATCAAGCAACGGAACACCCTGGACCGTGGTCCCGGGTATGCACGGGACCCACTGTAAACATAGTTCGTCGATACAACCGCTGTTTCCAATAACAACCTTGCTTTACTAGGATATGGATCTATGTGCTCTGGGACGCTGGGTCACATAGTTAGATATCACAGTAAGACAAGTAATAATAATAAGACGTTAACTGTAGATTCATTGTATTAGGATTTTTCTCTTCATGCTTTTCATACTTGTTAGTTGATATTCCTTATAACTGTTTCATCTTTCCTTATTCATGTCCCTTAGCCACTTGGCTATAGTTTGTTTATTGTTATATGTCTTGACTCCTTGGATTTGCACATTCAGATTCCGAAGCTTGGAACGAAGTGGAGCCATCCACAGAGGACCAAGCTTACCTTAGTGAGCAGGCGGACTAGTTCCAGTCCCCTCGTGCCAGACTTACCTTTTGACTCACGAGATCTTCTTTCTACTTGTGAGCTTTTTGTATACATATTTGTATATATTTCTTTTGGACTTGGTTATGATGTAATACACATGTAATGTGTAATACTTTATAATATCCTGTGATAACTTTGTATGTGTACTTCTTGTGTTGGCATATGTATGAATACCACGCTTTGTCGTGTACTCTGATCCTTGTTGTACTTTTATGCTTAGCGTATATACGTGAGGGCATTTTCTGACCTACGTATATACGTCGCAGTGACGTCTCCGTATCCGCCAGGATCGGGGCGTTACAGGTTGGTATCAGAGCCTAGGCCCTCACACCTAAAGTACAATCAAGCAGCAAATTCTAGTAATTTGCTGATGCCAACTACAATGTACAAAGTTATCTAGTCCTTCTTGATCCCTTCTTGATTCCTTCCCTTGTGTCCTAAACTCCTTCCATTTTTCCAATTCCAGTTGTCTTATCCCAATTCGGTATGGAGAGAAGGTCGGGTCGTAACAACTCTGGACAAGCATCGAATGGACCCACTGGAGAGAATGTGGATATTCTGAGGGTCATTCAGACGATGATGGAGAACCAGCAGCAGCAGACGGAACTTCTCCGGCAAGAGTTGACAGCTCCAAAAGAACAGAGGCCGGGGAACATTTCAGATTTCAGAAGGTTGCAGCCAGCTATATTCACGGGAGAAGAGAAGCCCTTGGATGCTGAACAATGGTTGACAGATACCACAGATCTGCTGAATGCAGCCAGAGTACCAAAGGAGAACCAAGTTGAGGTCGCCAAGATTCAGTTAAAAGATATAGCTAGGACTTGGTGGCTAGCGGAGGAGGCCAGACTGGAGAAGCCTGTCACCTGGGACACGTTCTCCAAGAGTTTCTACAGCAGATTCTTCCCTGCTACTGCTCAGAAAGACATGGAAGAGCAGTTCATCAGACTTCAGCAAGGGAATAGATCCGTGGATGAGTATGCCGCGGAATTTCTCAGGCTTAGCCGCTTTGCTCCGTACATGGTAACTGATGAGGAGAAGCGGGCTAGCAGATTTCAGCAGGGCTTGCAGATGGATATTCAGGTCTTCTTGATGCCCCAGCAGCTGAAGACTTATTCTGAAGTTCTCACCATAGCTCGAGAGGTGGAGCGTGGACTAGAGAAGAAGCAAGCCAACCAGATGAGGAACCAGGCCATGAAGAGGCCGTTTGCACCAATGGGAAGAGGAGGCCCATACAGAGCAGCAAAGGTTCAGGCAAGGCAACCATTCAGACCAGCTCCTTACCAGATGGCTCGACCAGGTCCTATCTGCAACTTTTGCCAGAAACCAGGTCATTCTCAGCAGAATTGCCGTAGGGCAAATGGATTGTGTTTGGTGTGTGGGTCCCGAGACCATGCAGTAGAGACCTGTCCACACAGGAGAATTGGGTTTGCCAACCAAGCTTTGCCGGCACCTCAAGGACCGAATGGACAGAGGGCACTTCCAGGGCCACTTGGGCAGAGGAACCAAGGACCAGTGATGAGGAGAGCTCTTCCCCTTCCTCCACAGCATGTTGTTCGCCCAGTCCAGAGAGGAGCCAGGACTGCAGCAGGGCGTGGTAGAGGTCAGGCTTACAATCTGACTGCAGAAGAGGCTGAGGCTTCAGAGGAAGTGATAACAGGTAACATCAGAGTTTATTCAAAAGCTATTTTAGCTCTCTTCGATTCAGGTGCATCCCATTGTTATATCTCGGACCATTTTGTGGCTTTGCATTCTATACCTGTTAGATTTTTAGACCACAAATGGGAGATTAGTACTGGGAATGGAGTAGTCATGTCTTCTAGAGTTTGTGCTGACTGTCCAGTAGAACTTTGTGATAAGACCTTGGCCATAGATATGCTCGTGCTAGACACCAAAGGGTACGACGTAATCTTAGGCATGACCTGGCTCAGTCAGTACTATGCAGTTATTGACTGTAGGGAGAAGAAGATTATTTTCAGGATCCCTCGTCAACCGGAATTCCAATTCAGTGGAGAAGTGAAGTCTACTAAGAGGAAGACTCGGTTGACTACTTCGGAGGTTCAGAAGGGAGTACCGGTGTAGGATGAATTTCCAGGAGTCTTTGCTGAGATCTCAGGACTGCCACCCAAGAGGATGATTGAGTTCACTATTGAGACAATTCCTGGAGCAGCTCCTATATCCAAGGCTCCGTACAGGATGGCACCTGCGGAGTTAGAGATTCTGAAGAAGCAGCTGCAGGAATACTCAGACAAGGGATTGATTCGGCCAAGCGCTTCACCATGGGGAGCTCCAGTGCTATTGGCGAACAAGAAGGATGGTGGTAAAAGGCTTTGTATTGATTATAGAGAATTGAACAAAGTTACCATCAAGAATAAGTATCCCTTGCCCAGGATTGATGATCTGTTTGATCAGCTTCATGGAGCCCGTGTATTCTCTAAATTGGATTTACAATCGGGTTACCATCAGCTGAGGGTGAAGAAAGAGGATATCCAGAAGACCGCATTCAGGACCCGTTATGGCCACTATGAATTTCTAGTTATGCCTTTCGGAGTCACCAATGCCCCTGCAGTTTTCATGGATTTGATGAACCGAGTGTTCTCGCCCTATCTGGATCAGTTCGTTGTTGTTTTCATAGATGACATTTCGATCTATTCAAAGAACAACAGGGAGCATGCAGAACACTTGAGGATTGTGTTGCAGACTCTCCAGCAGGAGCAACTTCATGCTAAGAGGAGCAAATGTGACTTCTGGTTGGATAGTATAGCCTTCCTTGGGCACATAGTTTCAGCGGAAGGAATTTCAGTTGATCCCAGCAAAGTCCAGGCAGTGAGGGACTGGCCGATCCCGAAGACGGTGACTGAGATTAAGAGTTTTCTTGGACTAGCCGGGTATTATAGACGCTTTGTCCAAGATTTCTCTAGGATTGCAGCCCCGTTGACCAAGCTCACCCGGAAAGGAGAAAGGTACATATGGACAGAAGAATGTACTGCAGCTTTTGAGCAATTGAAGCAGAGACTCATTTCAGCTCCAATCTTGAGGACTCCCTCAGGAAGAGGAGGGATGGTCATCTTCAGTGATGCATCAGGAAAAGGCCTAGGGTGTGTGCTAATGCAACATGATCATGTCATAGCTTATGCATCGAGGCAACTGAAGACTCATGAGCGGAATTACCCAACTCATGACTTGGAGCTAGCAGCTGTCATATTTTCTTTGAAGATCTGGAGGCATTATCTTCTGGGAGATAAGGTGTTGATATACACGGATCACAAGAGCCTCAAGTATATCTTCTCACAGAAGGAGTTGAACATGAGGCAGAGGAGGTGGCTTGAACTTATGGCGGACTATGATATTGACTTGCAATATCATCCAGGCAAGGTCAATACAGTACCGGATGCACTGAGCAGGAAGCCAGAGTATAGAGTGCTTGTCCAGCTCACTCAGCAGAAGGAGTTGATTCAAGACTTCATCAGATTGGACTTGATGTTAGTTCGAAGGACTGAGAAGGCAGGACAGTTCATGACTTTGCAGATCCAGTCAGCATTGATAGATGAGATCAAGGAAGCTCAAAAGGAGGATCCCAGATTACAGAAATTCCAAGCTCAGGTAGAGGCTGGATTGAGGACTGATATCTGTATTCATCCAGATGGTGCATTGTATTTTGGTAGCAGACTTTGTGTTCCCTAAGGAGAAGTTCGACAGAAGGTCCTAGCAGAAGCACACAGTTCAGCTTATTCCATACACCCAGGGGGAACCAAGATGTATCAGGACTTGAAGAAGCAGTTTTGGTGGAATGCTATGAAGAGGGAGATAGCCCAGTATGTTGCCAAGTGCTTGGTGTGTCAGCAGATAAAGATAGAGCATCAGAGATCAGCCGGACTTCTACAACCTTTGCCGATACCCGAATGGAAGTGGGAGCACATCACTATGGATTTTGTCACGGCATTACCTCGTAGTCCCAAAGGTAATAATGCTGTGTGGGTAATCATTGACCGTCTCACCAAGTCAGCTCACTTCATACCATTCAGGGTAGGCCAGACAACAGAGGTTCTGGGAGACAAGTACATGAAGGAGATAGTTCGTCTACATGGAGTTCCTGTTAGTATTGTATCAGACAGAGACACCAGATTCAGATCTCATTTCTGGGAGAGTCTCCAAGAAAGTCTGGGAACTCGTCTGAAATTCAGTACTTCATATCATCCTCAGACAGACGGACAATCTGAAAGGACTATCCAGATTCTTGAAGACATGTTGAGGGCCTGCATAATTGAGTTCAAGGGATCATGGGAAGACCATCTTCATTTGGCCGAATTTTCTTATAACAACAGTTATCAGGCAAGTATCAAGATGGCACCTTTTGAGGCACTGTATGGAAGAAAGTGCAGATCACCGATTTGTTGGGATGAAGTCGGTGAGAGGAGACTTTTGGGACCAGAGATCCTGATTCAGACAACAGAGAAAGTCAGAGTCATCAGAGATCACCTCAGGGCAGCACAGAGTAGGCAGAAGAGTTGGGCAGACACACAGAGAAGGCCATTGGAATTCCAGGCAGGAGATCATGTGTTCTTGAAGATATCACCTACCAAGGGAGTAATCCGGTTCGGTTTTCGTGGAAAGCTTAGTCCAAGATATATCGGCCCATTCGAGATTTTGGACCGAGTGGGAGATGTGTCTTACAGCTTGGCATTACCGCCATCTTTGGACGGAGTGCACAATGTTTTCCACGTATCTCAGTTGAGGAAGTATGTCAAGGATGATAGTCATATTTTGGATCATTCCGAACTGGAACTGCAGCCAGATTTATCATATCAGGAACAGCCGATGGCCATTCTAGATAGAAGTGTGAAGACACTGAAGAACAAGGCTATACCATTAGTGCTGGTGTCTTGGAACAGACATGCGCCAGGAGAGGCCACTTGGGAACGAGAGGACGTTATCCGAGAGCGCTATCCTCAACTCTTCACATCTTGATTGGTAAGACTCTTTCCTTCTATTCTTCTCTACCGTTATCTTCCATCTTATCCTTCTCTATCTGTTACTTTTCCTGTTGCCTTTCACCTTATGAAATTTCGAGGACGAAATTTTTGTAAGGTGGATGGATTGTAATACCCCGTTTCCAGAATACGTACTTAGTTGCGTATTCAGCTTTTCGATCGTATTTTTCGATTTACTTCCCGTAATTGACCGATTTTAATTTTAAATATCATTTTCCAATATGTTAGATTTTATATGATTTTCTGGATTTTTCCTGAATTAAAATGAATTTCTTCAAAACCGGTGTCGACCAGTGTCACTGATCGATTCCCGAATTTTTATTTTCCAAACAGTTAGGAATTTCTAGAAAGTCCTTTAGGCTTTATTTCTTAGAATCCTGTTTTCTATCTAAATACTTTTTCTGAGAATTTTATGAATTTATGAAAATTCTAACGGAGTCGGTAGATAACTGATTCCGGGATTTTTAGTTTTGAAACTATAAAGTATTTCTTAAAAAGGATTTCACTATTAGTCTTCATATATTATTATTGATTTTTGGTGAAATTTACGAGTCGTTCCGAGATACTTGAATTTCGGACGATTTCGGTATTTTCCGAAATATTTTCCGTATCCTCGACTTAAACCGGGAACTTGTCTTTTCATTATTTTATATTCTAAGTCCAAGAGTAAATATCTTCCTTTATGAATTTCTTTCCATTTTTCCTTTTCCTTTATTTCTCTTTCTCCACAACCACAAACTTTTCCCATTTTTCCAAAAATTCAAATCTCTTCCAAAATTCCAACTCCACATAATCTCACCAACCCCCTCATTTAATGCATCTCTCTCTCTCTCTCCCATGGCCGGCCAAGTGGCCAAGAAGAGGGACACCCATCCCCTCTCCTATTTTGCAATAAACCCCCTCACATTTACATTATTTACACCTCCCTTACAAAATCAAAATCCTATATAAACTTTCTTTTACAATTCTTTTCTCTTTTCTTCACTTCACCAAGAGATTACCCTTCACCATTTTCTTCTCCATCTCAAACCCTAACTCCAAACCACCTCAAAGTCTTCATCTCCTTCTCAAGCAACTACAACCCTTGGATTTGGATTGCATATCTCTTCATCGGAAGTATCGCCAAAGACCTAGTTGGTGATATTGTCGTCAACGATCATTCGGAACTCGTAGAACTTTCACATAACCGTTCGAAGTGAGTATTTTTACTCACCAAGACTAGACAACTTCCTTGTTTACTTGTGTTGATCATTCATGTACACTTGTGCCATAAAAATCATATTTTTAGCCCATCAAACAACCATCAGAAAATCTGTTCTGTTACTGTTTTCCCCACGATTAGTCGACTTAACCTAGGGACCAGTCGACTAACCCACCTTAGTTGAAACTTAACCTTTTCGGATTTCACAGTTTTAGTCGACTAAGCCATATTACCAGTCGACTAGACCCCCCTAGTCGACTATATTTTTAACCTAGTCGACTAATCTTTCCCTGAACCAGAAAACCCAACTCTCGGTTCCAGTCGACTCATCCAAAATATTAGCCGACTTAGGACCCCTAGTCGACTACCCATTCCTCCCTAGTCGACTCCTGTTTTCCTGAAATAAAACATCAACTCTCTGTATCACCGACTTAGTCGACTTAAGTATCCGTTAGTCGACTAGTAGTTCCCTGTTAGTCGACTACCCTTACAACCCTAGTCGACTAACTTTTCCTGAAACAGAATTACAACTCTCTGGAACCCAGTTTTAGTCGACTCATCTAGACTGTTAGTCGACTTAAGACCCCTATTAGTCGACTAATCCTTCCACCTAGTCGACTAATTCTGAATGTCTGACTTAGTTGATTTCCTATTTGAATTTGGATTTTATCTTTGATACATGTGTAACATATTATTCCTGTTTATACTTCATGACTGGTATTACATGACATGTTACTTGATGGATCTCACCACTTGTTACTTCATGACTTGTTATTACATATTCTCGTTTCATGACTCGTTAAATAGTGAATATCACCTTTTATCATGCTATCTCTTAAACCAAGCATGATGCACTTGACTTTTGTATAAAATGGACCAACTTACACATGGGTCGGGGGAAACAAGCGGATATCGATATGTGTTCGTGTTTACAGTGGCATTAGGTATATTGTACAATTATATTTCCGGTCTGACCTGAGGGCCTCCAGGGGACCGAGGGGAGTGCTTGCTCCCTCTTCCTGATACAGTCATGACAAAGGGCATACATAAGTCCCTCCTGATAGGCCTTGCGGCTGGTTCCGTCATCAAGCAACGGAACACCCTGGACCGTGGTCCCGGGTATGCACGGGACCCACTGTAAACATAGTTCGTCGATACAACCGCTGTTTCCAATAACAACCTTGCTTTACTAGGATATGGATCTATGTGCTCTGGGACGCTGGGTCACATAGTTAGATATCACAGTAAGACAAGTAATAATAATAAGACGTTAACTGTAGATTCATTGTATTAGGATTTTTCTCTTCATGCTTTTCATACTTGTTAGTTGATATTCCTTATAACTGTTTCATCTTTCCTTATTCATGTCCCTTAGCCACTTGGCTATAGTTTGTTTATTGTTATATGTCTTGACTCCTTGGATTTGCACATTCAGATTCCGAAGCTTGGAACGAAGTGGAGCCATCCACAGAGGACCAAGCTTACCTTAGTGAGCAGGCGGACTAGTTCCAGTCCCCTCGTGCCAGACTTACCTTTTGACTCACGAGATCTTCTTTCTACTTGTGAGCTTTTTGTATACATATTTGTATATATTTCTTTTGGACTTGGTTATGATGTAATACACATGTAATGTGTAATACTTTATAATATCCTGTGATAACTTTGTATGTGTACTTCTTGTGTTGGCATATGTATGAATACCACGCTTTGTCGTGTACTCTGATCCTTGTTGTACTTTTATGCTTAGCGTATATACGTGAGGGCATTTTCTGACCTACGTATATACGTCGCAGTGACGTCTCCGTATCCGCCAGGATCGGGGCGTTACAATGGAAGATTCTTTCTTCCGGACATGGAGAGGATGTTCCCGCTGTCCTACTTCCAGCACATGTCCGTCCCTCGGAAGATGGAATGGGACCTTTCTCGATACGTCCCTGAGATTACTCTCGGTGATTTGGGTTCCCATAAAGTACACCGTCATGATAGCCATGACAGGTCGGTTCTCGGCCTTTTCCCTGGGTCGCGCAAGTCTGAGGTTCCTGTTGGAGAGATACCACAACTTGGCACTACCTTCCTCAACTCGTTCATGGAAGCGGAGGGTGATTATCCGGCCGGTTTCCGTGCACCTGGGTGGGTCCATTCCACGGAGAACTACTGGTGGGGCAGAATGGTAGGTTTCGTCCTCACCGACCTTGGGGATCTGCTAAAGCGCGTGGGACTGTACGTGGCGGTCAGGGCCGTACAGTGGGGTATCCCACCAGGCTCTCATAACTTTTTCGGGATCCTGGAGCGCTACAATCCGCTGACGGGGACATTCTTTACCCCGGTTGGAGAGATGGGCCTTGCACTGCACGAGCTGCATGAGGTCTCGGGGCTAGCAACAGGGGACATCCCGTATGAGGAATATGTCCCGACCACTGAGGAGCTCCACCACTTGAAGAAAGAGTTTCCTCGGGTGTACGAGACTTACTGGGAAGTGATGTGTCACTTCCACATTTGTGGTCAGATAACCAACTGGCGGTCGCAGGGAGTCAAGCAACTGTCTTGGGCCAGTTACTTATTTAATGGTATCGATAGTAAAGATACTCCGATAACCCGACTGGTTCCCAGTTCCGACAGGGAGATTGAAGACAGGATCGACCAGGCTTCTGAAGGCTTCTACACCACGGTCTCGAACGAGGACGGTTTCGACCCTGACCTGGTTTTTGAAAGCTTCCACCATCAAGCCCGGACCCCTATCTCCGATAGGGCACTGTTGGCAGGCTTCTTGATGCTGTGGCTGAAGCGTTGTGTGGTGCCCACGTTGCCACATGAAGTTATTGTTGCTGACGTGGTGTACCCGGCGGTGCTCCTGGCTCATAGAAACCCTATAGCCCTTCTCCCGGCCATGGTGGCTGGCATTCAGAGCGGGTTGCGGGCGCTAACCAAGAGTTTCTGCGAGGCGCCAAAAACTGCCAACTCCCACGGCAAGCCGTATGTCGACTCAGAGGGGAATCAGACGGTGAAGCGTCCTAACCCTCGGATCGAGCTGCCTTATACGTACCTTCTGGCTTGGTACGTGATGCACTGCCCTTCTTTGATGACGGCGGTGCATTGGAGGGAGAGTTCCATCCCTTTTGTACAGCGGTTGGAGGATTCGAGGTGGAGTGACGTTTATATATATTACGTCCGAAAGCGACTTTCAGATCCCGCGAATTACCAGATCAATCGCTGCTTCCCCGAGATCCCTGGTGCATCCTCCGGGGATCAATGTACTGATTTCGCGGGCTCAGATGGCTTCACGAGGTTGTCCGCGGGAGCCTTTTGGTGGTTGATTAATATCCGGCCCGGATATGTGCTTTTCCGGCAAGGGACTTCATGCACCATCGAGCCGTACATGCCGAATCGTTTCGCTCGACAGTTCGGCTACGATCAACTGTACGTCGGGAATCCCAATGCTCGACTCGCCTTCAAAGGGAACTTGTTCGAAGGTGCTCGGGCTTGGTACTACAGTGTGGCCGGAGGGACGGGAGCAACTTTCCGTCTACCTATTGAGGGGTCCAAGTGCCGCATGAGCTTCAGCTTCTGCACCTGGTATTCTCAGGTTAACCAGTCACCGGACTTTGCTCCGGGGTCTTCATGTATTGAGAGCATCAATGCAAATCTCGAGGCAAAGTCAGAGTCTGGTAAACCCTCGAAAATCATCGACCAATACCTGAAGGCTCAGAAGGAGGCCGAGAGAAGGTCGGGAAGGGAGCCACGAGCAATCAGAGCGGAGCCGCGACCAACAAGGGAGGAGCCGCAAGCAGCAAGGGCGAAGCCACGAGCGGCAAAGACTCGACAGGCGGTAAGCAAGCGTCGTCAGCGCTCTGCTTCAACTGCTGAACCTGCTCCCAAGAAGGTTCGGAGAGACTTGACAACCGAAGTCTCCCAATCCGAAGACATCCCTGCTGTCGTTGAGGTACCGAGGGAAGAAGATATAGCTGAAGAGGATGTTCCTTTAGTCCGTGCCCCTAGGTCGAGCAGCAGAGACCGTAGGTCTACGGAGGAAGGGGAGCTCGTTGACAGAGCCACCACCGCTGACGAGGATGAGCAGCTAGAGGTCGACATCATGAGTGGAGGAGATGTCGATATTTCGGGGATTTCAGTTCAACCCGGATCTTTACTTGCTCATGAAGGGAGGATGAGGCACAGCAACCTGGGTCACCTTGTGTCTTCATTTCCAGTCCTCGGGCAGTTGACCCCAGTCCTACCACTGGGGTAATTGGTGGCAAGGCTCCAGCTGCAGAAGTCTCGTGCGGGGCGCTATCGTCTTCCTCACTCTCAGGGGAGAGCGAGTTTGAAGACGAGGTCGACTACGGCGATGAACCCGCTCTTCCTGATCCGAGTAAGTTCTCCCACATCTCAGAGGAAGAAATATACGGGGGTGAGCCATCAACGGTATCACAGCTGGTGATTACTCCCACTAAAGGTACTCTTTTCACCTTTTGACCTAATTTCCCTTTTCATTTTGAAGAGGATGTTTTAACATTCTTCTTTTATGCTGCAGGGTCGGCCGGGGACATTGAAGCTGTGATCTCCTCGCATATCAAGGAGACGGTAAAAGAGCTGACCCAGTCTGAAGGAGTCAAGGCTTCAGTTGCCGAGATAATTCCAGAGAGGGCAACTACTGAAATTGGGGAGCCTTCAATTTTGCCGGAAGAGGAGGCAACTCCTAAGGCTGGGGAAGAATCCACTCTGCAGGGTGAAGAGGTTACTATTGAAGTCAGGGAGACTTCCACTCCGCTGGGCTCGCCCAAGGATTCAACATCTCTGGACCTTCCAGAGGTTACGCTTACTGCTCCATCATTAGCTGTGGAGGCTCCTGCAGCGATAACACTTCCGGAAGTGCCAGTGGCCAGCACGACTCTCGCGCAAAAAGAGCCGGCTTGCACCCCTTTCTTCATGATAGAAAGGGGGTCGGGGAGTACCTCGGGTGATGACACCATGGATTTCCTGACACGCAAAACGGTGCAGCAGTTCCTTGACGCGATGCGATCGTGCATCGATTTTATCCTGTCTGGGCGTAGCTCTTTTAACTTTGCCCGGACGTTTCTTGGAAACATGGCCGGTAACATCGAATTAACCGGAGGCTCCTTGCTTGCCAAGTCGTGTATGTTGTTGGTGGAACGACTGGGAAGTGACCTGAAAGAGCTGAAGTCTTTGGACAATGCTAGTTCTTCTCAAGAAGCCCAGGTCATCTTGACTAGGCTCCTAGCCACCCAGGAACAAGAGCGACAGGAGGTGGAAGCACAAGTTGCTGAAGAGGTCCGCAATCTCGAGCGTTCCCAAGCTGAATGTCAGAAACTGGCTGACGATTCAATGGAATCCGAGTTCATTCGGCAAAACGCAGAGCTCACCATTACCAATGCTCGGTCTGCCATCGCTAAGGCGGAAGCCATGATCGCGAAAAATGAGAAGACGCTTGCCACTGTCCGGAAGAGGCTGGAGGAGCAACAAGCTGCGAAGGCACGAGCTGAAGAAAGCCAGATCATTCATTCCTCCACGTTGGAATCTCTGCGAGCACAGCTGGCTGCAAAACCCTTTTTATCTGAAGAGGAGCTGCGGGTCCAAGCCATGATGGAGGCTGAGAAGGCACGTCAGCACGAGATGCATCGTCTCAGGGAGCGCATCCGTTCTTTGCCGGATCAAGACTTTTAGCCTTTTCCCCTTTTTTCCCTTTTTTTTTTTTAAAGAAGAGGACACTCTACTAGAGTGTTTGTATCCACTCTTACTATTTTCGATATAATAAAAGTTTTTGAAGTTTTTGTCCCATCTTCTTTGTTTAGCTGTGGATGAATTCAACTCCCTGATCACTGGCTGTGAATACTGAACTTAGGTAAGATCAAGTTCTTTCAATGAGACGCGGCGTCGAGCTTGCTGAGACGCGGCATTGATCCATAGAGTGAGACGCGGTCACCCGTCCATAGGAGCTTAGATAGAACTAAGTCCTTTTGATGAGACGCAGCGTCAATCACAGGGTGAGACGCGGTCATCATTCCATAGGAACTTAGATTTCACTAAGTCCTTTTTGATGAGACGCAGCGTCAATCATAGAGTGACACGCGAATTTGTCCTGCTGAGAAAGACGCAGATAGAGCAGACGCGAGGGACGCAGCATTGTTTGCTGAAGGGACGCGGCGCAGGCATTCTTCTGGAACGCGGGTGGATGTCTTTCAATCTGAGAAAGGAGACGCGGTTCTTTGGACGCGACTTTCCTATCTGCGTTTAATACAACCTGACTTAAAGATTTTATGAGATCTTTGACCATCAAGTCTTCGCTGACGATTGGGAAACCGGGTCATCCGTTGTTTTCCAAGGCAGTTGCCCACGCGTCGATTTTTCATTGGACTGAAGGCGTTAATGCCTTTTAATGCGAAACCGGCGCTGGCGGTTGGAGACCAGTGTCTGCGACGGTTCCCAAAGCGACGCTCCACGCGTCAACCTCTCATTGGACCTTGGCAGTCGTGCGGCCACCAAGGCAACGGTTCCGATTAGCGCACCATTAATGACAGTTATTAGGGTCTGCCTATAAATAGGGCTGACCCTCTTCCTCTTTAACAATCCTGACCTTGGACTGTTCTTTCTTTGGTTTGCTCTGAGAAGTCTCGCCTCCTTCAAAGTCTCTAAAAGGGATCCTGTGTTCATGGATAAAGATGGCTCTGTGGATGAAGATGACCCAGGGCTTTTATGCTCCTGTTTGGTCTCTTCAAGAAAAAGCGTCTCTTGGATCATCTTGCTCATTCTCGTTTGGATGCAGAGAGCCCAACTCTTAGTAGAGGCCTCTGCTGGTATGTCACCCCGACGTCTTTAGTCCATCCAGGCCTGCACCTTGGCCCCTCTTAAGGAGACGTCACCGTCTGAATGAAATCTTGGTGCATTCCTTTTCTGGAATTTGTGCCATTGATTTGAGCTTCCCTGAACGCGGGTACTGAAGTCCTTGGCACTTGACGCGGGCTTTGCTCATGAAGTTCGCGTTTTAAGGCCATTGACTCGGATGAATTCCAAATTGGGCTGAAATTTTCAGACCCGAATCTTGCAACTCCTGTTGATTCAACAGAGAGATGGCAGTTTTTGGCGTTTGAAAATTTTTCGCGTCTTGTGCTTTTAGGCGCGGGCGTAAGATGAGGCTGCGTTTGAATCCTGTGTGTTCCACAGTTCTGATTCGCGTCTGTCTCTGCTAACGCAGTAGTTTGGCTCACCGCGCGGGCTTATTCCCGCGTTTGCAATTCTCCATAATAGCCGCGTTTGTTACTTAGTATTCTTTAAAGTATACCAAGTTCCAGATTTGCTAACCCTCTTGTTTATCTTTGCAGGTAGGCTTGATTGTCCTTTTTCAGGTTCGCTGGGCCCCTGGAAGAATATTTCAGCCGGCGGACTTGTTCGATATTCATCCACAAGGGAATATATTATGGTCCTCGTCGTCCACAAGGGAATATATTATGTCCCTGACGAGGAATCGACTCTCGCCAAGGTCTCTTCAGATCCACTGCACCAATCATGCCTGCTGGCAAGAGATGGTCAGGGTAAGTATGGCGGCGAGGAGGTTACGGTGGACACGGCGGCAGGTAGGATCCTCTTCCTCTCCCACCCCAGAAGTAACATCAAGGACTCCTCATGTCTGCTGGATGGTCTGCTGGGGGAAGAGATGTTCATAAACGAAGGGTTGCCGGACTTTCTGCTTCCACCGGACCTCAAGAACACCATTGCTCTTAGCTTAGTCAGCTAGGGCTCTTTCGATGTTTACATCATGCATCGTGGTGTAACCAGCTTCTATTGTAGCCACAAAACATCGCGCACTTGGAATCAGACGCAGCTTTAAGGAGTGAGTGCAACCTCTGAGAGGGAGAGGGACTTCTTTGTACTCCTCAATTGTAACACTCAATCTTATTGTATAAGAGAGCATTTTGTATCACTTTCATATGTTTGGAAATAAATAAAAGTGACACTTTTCTTTTTGCCTCTTTCATTGTCTTAAACTTTTTGTCTTAGACCCATAGAAGCAAAGAATCTCTGACTTTGTCAAAATTATGATGATAATCTCAACAAGTCAAACTTTGGAGGGAAAGATCCTATTTCAGGAACTCTCACAGTACTGTCAGAGGTGTAATATTAACTTGACAGAGATGAAATAATTTTTGGTGGACCTGCCACTTTATAAGAGAAAGCGACAAGTAGAATTGGTACCCCCAGGGAGGGTGGACTCTCATCAAGTGTTTGGGATTAACTTGATTAAGCTCAACTGGGGATTTGATGAAAACACTGTTGATGGTGTAGTGTTAACCTAACAATGTTTTTTTTTTTTAAGTGGACTTGTTATTCTGTTGAAGAGAATAACAAGTGAAGCTAGACTCGTGGGGAATCTAGGAAAGTTTGTTACCGTCAGAGGTGTGATATTAACTTAACGGTTTGGAAGTGGTCTTGTCAGAAGTGTAATGTTAACTTGACAAGGATGTGAGTCAGAGGTGTGATATTAACTTAACTCAAAAGTGTCACTGTCATAGGTGTATTGTTTAACTTGACAGTGAGGGTAATGCTAGAGGTGTAATGTTGAACTTAGCATTGTCATCTCGGCTTGCATAAGGAAGTCCGAGGGAAAGTCATGGCCATAGGTGTATTGTTGAACTTAGCAATGACTTGGATGCTAGAGGTGTGGTGTTAACTTAGCATCATCCATTTCAGCTTCGGTGTGAAAGTCTGAAGAAAAGTGACTGTCAGAGGTGTAATATTAACTTGACAGAGATGAAATAATTTTTGGTGGACCTGCCACTTTATAAGAGAAAGCGACAAGTAGAATTGGTACCCCCAGGGAGGGTGGACTCTCATCAAGTGTTTGGGATTAACTTGATTAAGCTCAACTGGGGATTTGATGAAAACACTGTTGATGGTGTAGTGTTAACCTAATAATGTTTTTTTTTTTTTTTTAAGTGGACTTGTTATTCTGTTAAAGAGAATAACAAGTGAAGCTAGACTCGTGGGGAATCTAGGAAAGTTTGTTACCGTCAGAGGTATGATATTAACTTAACGGTTTGGAAGTGGTCTTGTCAGAAGTGTAATGTTAACTTGACAAGGATGTGAGTCAGAGGTGTGATATTAACTTAACTCAAAAGTGTCACTGTCATAGGTGTAATGTTTAACTTGACAGTAAGGGTAATGCTAGAGGTGTAATGTTAAACTTAGCATTGGTCATCTCGGCTTGCATAAGGAAGTCCGAGGGAAAGTCATGGCCATAGGTGTATTATTGAACTTAGCAATGACTTTGATGCTAGAGGTGTGGTGTTAACTTAGCATCATCCATTTCAGCTTCGGTGTGGAAGTCAGAAGAAAAGTGACTGTCAGAGGTGTAATATTAAACCTGGCAGAAACTTGATTACTGTTTAGAGGTGTGGTGTTAAACTTTAACAGTAACTTGTCAGAGGTGTGATATTAACTTGACAAAGATTGACTCGTGGTAAGAGTAATTTGAGGACCTGTCAATCTATTGGTGAGAATTGACAAGTGAAAATTTTGAAGTGCCAGAGGTGTAGTATTAACTTGGCGGATTTGAAAATTTGATATTCCGTGTAGAGTTGACAAACAAAATTGTACTTGACAAGGAATATTGAAAAGTTTTCATTACCAGAGGTATAGTGTTAACTTAGTAATGGTTGTATTTTGTAGACCTATCATTCTGTGGATGAGAATTGGTAGGGGATTTTGGAGGAAAGAGTGGAGCCAAGTCCACTTTAGGATTTTTAGCAAACCCTCAGCTATCAACGGATTTGAGGTGCCTTTACCAACTACCGTTTGAGTTGGGCTAGCCATGCTATTCCCCTCAGCATGATGAGTTGTCGAAGACTTATGTTGGACTTAAAAGCCAACATTTTCTTCTATCCTTAGCCGTCGGGGGCGTCAGATCAAATGGGAACGTGTCCCTTAGGATTTTTAGCAAATCCTCAGCTGTCAACGGGTTTGAGGTGCCTTTACCAACTACCGTTTGAGTTGGGCTAGCCATGCTATTACCCTCAGCATGATGAGTTGTCGAAGACTTATGTTGGACCTAGAAGCCAACATTTTCTTCTATCCTTAGCCGTCGGGGGCGTCGGATATTGATGAAGAAGCTCTTCTTGTTTTGATCAGAGGTGTATTTTTAACTTGATCAGCGGAAGAATACCATCTAAGGATAGTACTTCTTCAGGAACCTGCCATTGATCGGCATCATAAGTGTATCGCCATTCGGGGTTATGATGCGATATGACCCATTTGAGTAGACTGACTCTACAACAAATGGTCCTTCCCATTTGGGTTGGAATTTTCCTTTTGTCTTGTGCGTCATCACCATGGGTCTTCTGACGGCTAAGACAAGATCGCCTTTCTTGAAAGTTCGCACTTTAACTTTCTTGTTGAAGGCTCTGGTAATTCGAGCTTGGTAGAGCTCGATTTGCTGTTGGGCCTGCAGACGCTTATCATCTAAGGCCTCCAATTCTTGGAGTCGCTGTCGATGCATCTCCTCTGTTGTCATCTCCGCTGTCAGGGCGACGCGTAGAGATGGAATTTGGATCTCTAGTGGGAGCACGGCTTCGCACCCATAGACCAAAGAAAATGGCGTAGCTTTAGTTGGGGTTCGCACAGTTGTGCGATAAGCCCATAAGCATTCACCCAACTTGTCGTCCCAGTCTCGTTGACTTTTCGAGACGAACTTCTTGAGAAGCTTGCCAATAGTCTTGTTGAAAGCTTCTGCGAGGCCATTAGCGGCAGGATGTATGCCGTTGAGGACACACTCTGGATTCTGAACTTAGCGCAGAATCTCTGAAAAGCCTGGCTGATGAACTGAGGCCCATTGTCGTGGACAATTCGCCGAGGTACGCCGAAACGGTAAATAACATGGTGTTTCACAAATTTGATCACGTTCGACGATTTGACCTCCTTCAAAGGGATGGCTTCGGCCCATTTGGAGAAATAATCGGTTATTGCCAAAATGAACCGATGTCCTTTTGATGATGGTGGGCTGATAGGACCAACCACGTCCATGCCCCACATTTCAAATGGCCAGGTAGAGGCCGTAGAGTGGAGGTACCCTGGTGCTTGATGGATGAAATCCCCATGCACTTGGCAAGCGTGGCATCTTTTAGCATAAGTGACGGCGTCGGCAACCATCTTGGGCCAGTAGTAACCCAATCTTTGGAGTTGATGTGCCAGTTTCGGGCCAGGTTGATGGGCTCCACACATACCGTCGTGGGCTTCCCTCAATACCTCTTGAGTCTCCTTTGGTGAGAGGCACCGGAGCAAGATCCCGTCATGCGATCGACGATACAATGTTCGTGTAATCGCATTATAATAGAATTTGGGGGCTTTCCTTCGAATGGCAGCCGCCTCTTTGGTGTCTTCAGGCAGAATGCCGTATAAGACGAAATCAATGTAGGGGAATCGCCAGTCTCTAGGCTCTGGACCGGTTGATGCTTCAAGTGCTTCTTCGCGGTGACGACCTCCCGCCGACTCCTGATAATCCTTAAGAGCATTTCTCGGGCAATACAAGTCGTGGCTGTAGACGAATATCTTCTCTGTTGCTCCAGCTGGAAGAGCTAAGGAGGCAGCCAGGGATGCGAGTGCATCTGCGTGCGCATTTTGCCTGCGCGGTACATGGTCGATGTAGAAGCTTGTAAACCCCTCGGCCATGCGAATAGTTGCATTGTAATAGGGTACTAAGTCTTCATGTCTGACTTCGTACTCCCCGCGAACTTGGCTGACGATGAGCTTGGAGTCGCCGTATGCCTCGAGATTTTTAACGCCAATCTCGTCGGCGAATTGCATCCCAATCAAAAGAGCGTTGTACTCTGCCACATTGTTGGAACAGGGCTCAGTTAATGAGACAGCTCGGGGAATCACATAATTTTGTGGGGATACGAGTACTACCCCCACCCCTGCTACTAAGTGTCCCCTCGGGCTTGTTCTTGATGCACCGTCGAAGAAAAGTTGCCATACTTGACTTTCGAACGATGTCTGAGTCAGGCAGACTTCAGCAACTTCATCTGGGAGATCCTCGTAGACTTTGACTGCCCTCGGCTCTGGGTGCTCAGCTAGGAAATCCGCGACTGCTTGTCCCTTAATGGCCTTTTGTGGTAAAAAGCGCATCTCATATTGGGAGAGCAATATGGCCCATTTTGCCAATCGGCCATTTAGCGATGAAGGTTTAGTCATAAGTAACCTCAGGGGGTTGACTTTTGATATGACGTTTATAGTTTGGCCTACCAGATAGTGTCGCATTTTCTGGATAGCGAACACTAGTGCCAAACATTCCTTCTCGATCGGGTTATACCGATGTTCGGCTCCGATCATTGTTCTACTCAGATAGTAGATTGCTTGCTCACGTCCTTGATCGTCATTCTGAGCTAGTAGAGCTCCCAAAGAATGATCCATCGCTCGGACGTACACCAGAAACGGCTTTCCGGATACTGGAGCTGCAAGGACTGGTGGTTGGGTGAGGTATTGCTTGATTTCCTCAAACGCTTTTTGCAAGCGTCATCACAAATGAATGAGACACCCTTCTTCATCAGCTTAGCGAAGGATTGGCATCTTCCGGAGAGGTTTGAGATAAACCTGCGGATGTATGCCAATCGTCCTTGCAATCCCCTGAGTTCCTTGAGATTTCTCGGGGGTTGCATCTCCTGGATAGCGCGAACCTTTTCCGGGTCCAAGTGAATTCCGGTGAATGTTACAACAAATCCTAAGAATTTGCCACTGGCCACCCCCAGGAAGGACTTTGTGGGATTCATCTTCAATTGATGAACCCGCATGATGTCGAAGACCACCTTCAGGTCTGCTATATGATCACCTTTAGTGCGGCTTTTTACCGCGATGTCATCAACATAACATTCCACCGTTTTGCGCATTTGCTGATGGAAAATGGCATTCATGGCCCTTTGGTATGTTGCCCCTGCATTTTTCAGTCCGAAGGGCATGACGGTATAGCAATAAACCCCTAGAGGAGTTCTGAAGGAAGTATGCTTTTCGTCATCAGGATACATTTTGATTTGATTGTATCCTGAGAATCCATCCATGAAGGACATTCGCTCGAATCCGCAAGTATTGTCAATCATAACATCTGTGATTGGCAATGGGAATTCGTCTTTGGGACAAGCCTCATTTAGATCACGGAAGTCGATGCAGATCCGGATCTTCCCGTTCTTCTTGGAGACGGGGACGATGTTGGCTACCCAGTCGGGATGTTGTTCTTCCCTAATGAAGCCAGAATCAATAAGTTTTCTGACTTCTGATTGAATTGCCTCCATTATTTCTGGGCGAAACCGTCGCTGCTGTTGTTTGACAGGCTTTACGTCCGGATTGATGTTGAGGCGGTGCATAGCCACTTGAGGATCAAGTCCTGGCATGTCCTCATAATTCCAGGCGAAGACGTCTATATACTCTTGTACAAGAGATATTAGATCTTTCTTCTCCGAAGGTGACAGGCCGTCACTTATGAATATGGGCTTAGGGTTAGCCTCATCTCCTAGGTTGATCTGAACAATCTTATCTTCTGTGGGTGGCTCGCGCTGTTCAAAGCGGGTGTCCCTAAGAGCATTTAAATGTTTGATCGAAGGATCTGTATCGGATTGGATCATTTCTTCATCTCCATCTTCCGGTGGTTTGTCGAAACCATGTTCACTGAAAGTTCCTTGAAGATGTTGCCGACACTGACATCTGACTCCCAAGATGATGTGTCTGAAGAATAATTGTTGCTCGACGATTCTTGAGAATCGGAGGCTGATGGAACCGGAGTTGATACATAGCCCAACCCCCGGCGTGTCCGATGATAGTAATCGGGGGCCTTTCCTTTTGGCATAAAGGATTGAAGCAACGTCCTCCTTCCTTTGCCGAAGTTCAACCCGGGTCTGTCGGTTAGATTGTACCCCATGCACTTCATCATTTTGAGTGCTTTTGGTTCATAATGATCGAACTTAGGTGATTCCTCCGCGCCTTCTGATTCGTCGCGGGGCGTTGGTTCAGACGAGATTCGCCCAAAAGAATTGGTTTTTGGCCTTTTCGTCTGGCCAGGACCATGAATATAGATTCTTGCGCATTACCATTGTCTCGGTATGTCTCGAAGGACGATTTCACTGGTACATGCAATGATGTCAAGGCACCCATTGCCGACCAGAGATCGTCATCTATATCAGTGCTAGTGTCTGACGGTATTGAATCAGAAGCACACGCAGAAAAATACGCAAAATCTAAATCTTCATTAATATACCAACCGCCTACATCATCGGTGGTATTATCGACATCGGGTTTATTAGTACCCGTTACAAGTGGTTCTAACTCCCACAGGCACTCTTCTTTCTCAAGCTCAGTGTCAGCCTCATTACCAGAGTCTGGCTCTTCTGGTTGTGGGGTTTCATCCGTTTCCAACGGATCTTGGTACAGCAAAGAGTCGGTGAAATAATTCTCGACCCCTTTGAACGGATGTCTTTCGGCAATCAACGTCTGCACATTTCCACCCCCGTCAATGTACTTCATGACTTGGTGGAGAGTGTGTAACGCCCCGATCCCGCTGATACGGGGACGTCACTGCAACGTATATACGTAGGTCAGAACTACCCTCCCGTATATACGCTAAGCATCAGTACAGACAAGAATCAGAGTACGGAAGCAAATGGTGCATTATACATTCCAACACATGAGTACAATTACAAAGTTATCACCAGAGGTGATCCAATATTTCATGAATATTACATCACTGATATGCGCAAATGCGGGAATACAAGGAAATGAACAAGTTCTGGACGGTCTGCTGGAGATCCACGCTACCGCTGCGCCACTCTGATCAGCAACTGGGAGAATCCACACGCTCCTAGCTCCATGACCTGGACGTGAGGTCCAGGGGAGTCAGTGACACCCCCCAGGCGAGTGGGATAGAAAGCCAAGTGGCGAAGCAAGGACGAGCACAAGTGTGCATACAACAAATGATACCAAGTAAGAAGTACTCAGGAGGCAGGTAGGTTAGAATAGGTATGAACAGGTATAGCTTAATAATCATAAAACAGGAGATTCGATATAAAGCTGATTACAAGCAAAAGTGATTGTATACGCTTAGGTCACGGTCCCATGAGACTAGTACATCGAAGGAATAATCCAAACAAGGAAACCCTCATCTATATACCTTTATCTCATGCCACCGAATATCCAAGCGTATAGAATCAGAGTTGCAAATCATACGATAGTCAAAACGGAATGCATAATAAGAACAACATGAATCCAAAAACAGGAACAATGAATAGACAAGACCGGAATACATAAAGGAAGTCATAACAGTCATCCTAACAGGAATCATAATAAAGATCATAGCAGGAATCATCACTGGAATCATATACAAGAAATAAGGATCATAACAATAACTATAACTGGACCTATTATTATTATTATTACTCGTCTGACCCATATATCTCGGTATGTGTCCAGGTGTGCACCCCAACACACATACATCCATATATAAGCTAGCCGAGGGTTGTTAACGGAAGCAGATGGAGAACTGATAGAGCTTCTTATAATGGTACTCATGCACCGGGGACCAGTCTTCTGGCCCAACGGTTCCCACCACCTGGGACCGGCTTTGTTCACATGCACCGGGGACCAGTTTAGTGGTCCAACGGTTCCCACCACCTGGGACCGGCTTCGGAGGCTCGAAGTCCTCCTAATAGTAATCATAACAGTAATCATAACAGTACCGCCAATATATGTCATTCCCATACTATAAGCAAGATATCATTCCGGCATCCATCACTTCCTCCCATACCCATACAAGTTGTCCTTTTTATGGCTTATTAACATATAACATGCATACCAAGAGATTGATAATAATTATGGGTAAGTCATGACATAATAAGAGGGTCTGGTCAAATAGTAGCATGTCAGGTGGTCAGGTGATAACACACTAGATGTCAGGTGATAACACACTAGATGTCAGGTGATATACATGTGTTAAAAGGAAGCATGCAACTGACAGGTCTGAAGTAATAGCATGGCAATCATAGCAGAAACTCAGAAGTCAACGACCACGAAGGATCGGCCACGCATAATATAAAAACAGTAAAAGACATATAGACATGGAATCAAATACATGGAAATAGGAAGCGAAATACTTATCGTCCTGACGAAACGAGAAACTCAAATAGAGATGAAAGAAGAGCGAGACTACTCGCATAATCAAAGAAATAGGAAGATAGCGAGAACACTCGCCTAAATCACCAGAAACGCCGAAAGGTCTGAAGTCCATAGAACTCGGGACGCGCCATAAATCCACAGCAAACAGACAGGATTAGTCGACTAGGGAGATATAGTAGTCGACTTATGAAGGGTTTAGTCGACTATAGATAAGGGGCAAGTCGACTAGGAAAATGAGGTATTCGACTAGGAAAATGGGATAGTCGACTATAGGGTTCAAGTCGACTAGGAAAGGGAGTTGTCGACTATAGAAGACTACGTTTCAAAGAGTTAGTCGACTAGGGAAAGGGATTAGTCGACTAATGAAGGGATCAAGTCGACTGACAGAGTGAAAACAGAAAAACAGAACTCTGTCAAGGAAGATGGTGGTTTTGATTTTGTGGAGAGGTTGTGTGGTGGTAGTTTTGGAAAAGGTAAAGAAGAAGGTGGAGGCTATGGTGAAGTTGTGGAGTTGAGGTGGTTTCCATGGAGATGGAGAAGGAGGAAGATGAAGGTAAAGGGTTTGGAGAAATTGTAGGGGTTGTTGTGGTGGTGGAGATGAAGAGGAGTTGGTGGAGGTTTTTGACTTTGGTGAAGTGATGAAGTGATGAATGAAATGAAATGGAGAAGGAGAGGTATTTATAGAGTTTTGGATTTGTGAAGGTGATGCAAATAAATAAAAGAGAGGGGCTTATTTGCAAAATGGGAGGGGGTGAGGTGTTTCTCTTGGCCAATGGTGGCTTGCCATGGTGAGGGGTGAGGTGGAATGGAAGTGTGTGGAAGTTGGTGAGGTGGAGATGGTGAGGTGGAGAAGAAGCTTGTAGAAGCTTTTGGAAGAGTGTAGAAGTTTGGAGAAACTTGGTGGAAAAGAAAGGAAACTTAGGGTGGAAGTAAAAGGAAATAAAGAAAATAGAAAAAGAAAAGAAATGAAAAGAGAAGATATTCTCTTGGAATTAAAAATAGAAAATATTGAAAACACGGATTCCCGGGTTTAAGTCGAGGATGCGGAAAACATTTCGGAAAATACCGAAATCGTCCCGAAATCAAGTATTTCGGATCGACTCGAAATAATTATCAAAAATCAATAATATTATATTAAGAAACATAGTGAAATCCGTTTTATGAAATACTTTATAGTTTTAAAACTAAAAATCCCGGAATCAATCAAGATACCGACTCCGGTGGAATTTTCATAAATTCATAAAATCTCCAGAAAAAGTATTTAGGAAAGAAATGTGATTCTAAGAATTAAAGTCTAAAGGACCATCTAGAAATTCCTAGCTGATTGTGAAATAAAAATCCAGGAATCGGTCAGCGACACTGGCCGACACCGGTTTTGAAGATTTTCAATTTAATTCAGGAAAATTCCAGAAAATCATAGAAAATCTAATATATTGAAAAATAATATTTGAAACTGAAATCGGTCAAATACAAGAAGTAAATCGAAAAATACGATCGAAAAACTGAATACGTAACTAAGTATGTATTCCGGGAGCGGGGTATTACAATCCACCCACCTTACAAAAAATTGCGTCCTCGTAATTTCGTTAAGGGGTAAATTGAACACAAAGGGGACAAAGGCTGGAATAAAGGCTTCATAAAACCAAAACAGGGTAAAGGATGGAAAAGGATTAGGAATCAAAGGAAGGATGATCAAGATAGAATAGATAACTCTGTACTTGTAGTTGGAATGTATAACCAAGACTCATGCATTCTGGACGTACTGAGGAAGTAAGAGCCTAAGCTCTGATACCAACCTGTAACGCCCCGATCCCGCTGATACGGGGACGTCACTGCAACGTATATACGTAGGTCAGAACTACCCTCCCGTATATACGCTAAGCATCAGTACAGACAAGAATCAGAGTACGGAAGCAAATGGTGCATTATACATTCCAACACATGAGTACAATTACAAAGTTATCACCAGAGGTGATCCAATATTTCATGAATATTACATCACTGATATGCGCAAATGCGGGAATACAAGGAAATGAACAAGTTCTGGACGGTCTGCTGGAGATCCACGCTACCGCTGCGCCACTCTGATCAGCAACTGGGAGAATCCACACGCTCCTAGCTCCATGACCTGGACGTGAGGTCCAGGGGAGTCAGTGACACCCCCCAGGCGAGTGGGATAGAAAGCCAAGTGGCGAAGCAAGGACGAGCACAAGTGTGCATACAACAAATGATACCAAGTAAGAAGTACTCAGGAGGCAGGTAGGTTAGAATAGGTATGAACAGGTATAGCTTAATAATCATAAAACAGGAGATTCGATATAAAGCTGATTACAAGCAAAAGTGATTGTATACGCTTAGGTCACGGTCCCATGAGACTAGTACATCGAAGGAATAATCCAAACAAGGAAACCCTCATCTATATACCTTTATCTCATGCCACCGAATATCCAAGCGTATAGAATCAGAGTTGCAAATCATACGATAGTCAAAACGGAATGCATAATAAGAACAACATGAATCCAAAAACAGGAACAATGAATAGACAAGACCGGAATACATAAAGGAAGTCATAACAGTCATCCTAACAGGAATCATAATAAAGATCATAGCAGGAATCATCACTGGAATCATATACAAGAAATAAGGATCATAACAATAACTATAACTGGACCTATTATTATTATTATTACTCGTCTGACCCATATATCTCGGTATGTGTCCAGGTGTGCACCCCAACACACATACATCCATATATAAGCTAGCCGAGGGTTGTTAACGGAAGCAGATGGAGAACTGATAGAGCTTCTTATAATGGTACTCATGCACCGGGGACCAGTCTTCTGGCCCAACGGTTCCCACCACCTGGGACCGGCTTTGTTCACATGCACCGGGGACCAGTTTAGTGGTCCAACGGTTCCCACCACCTGGGACCGGCTTCGGAGGCTCGAAGTCCTCCTAATAGTAATCATAACAGTAATCATAACAGTACCGCCAATATATGTCATTCCCATACTATAAGCAAGATATCATTCCGGCATCCATCACTTCCTCCCATACCCATACAAGTTGTCCTTTTTATGGCTTATTAACATATAACATGCATACCAAGAGATTGATAATAATTATGGGTAAGTCATGACATAATAAGAGGGTCTGGTCAAATAGTAGCATGTCAGGTGGTCAGGTGATAACACACTAGATGTCAGGTGATAACACACTAGATGTCAGGTGATATACATGTGTTAAAAGGAAGCATGCAACTGACAGGTCTGAAGTAATAGCATGGCAATCATAGTAGAAACTCAGAAGTCAACGACCACGAAGGATCGGCCACGCATAATATAAAAACAGTAAAAGACATATAGACATGGAATCAAATACATGGAAATAGGAAGCGAAATACTTATCGTCCTGACGAAACGAGAAACTCAAATAGAGATGAAAGAAGAGCGAGACTACTCGCATAATCAAAGAAATAGGAAGATAGCGAGAACACTCGCCTAAATCACCAGAAACGCCGAAAGGTCTGAAGTCCATAGAACTCGGGACGCGCCATAAATCCACAGCAAACAGACAGGATTAGTCGACTAGGGAGATATAGTAGTCGACTTATGAAGGGTTTAGTCGACTATAGATAAGGGGCAAGTCGACTAGGAAAATGAGGTATTCGACTAGGAAAATGGGATAGTCGACTATAGGGTTCAAGTCGACTAGGAAAGGGAGTAGTCGACTATAGAAGACTACGTTTCAAAGAGTTAGTCGACTAGGGAAAGGGATTAGTCGACTAATGAAGGGATCAAGTCGACTGACAGAGTGAAAACAGAAAAACAGAACTCTGTCAAGGAAGATGGTGGTTTTGATTTTGTGGAGAGGTTGTGTGGTGGTAGTTTTGGAAAAGGTAAAGAAGAAGGTGGAGGCTATGGTGAAGTTGTGGAGTTGAGGTGGTTTCCATGGAGATGGAGAAGGAGGAAGATGAAGGTAAAGGGTTTGGAGAAATTATAGGGGTTGTTGTGGTGGTGGAGATGAAGAGGAGTTGGTGGAGGTTTTTGACTTTGGTGAAGTGATGAAGTGATGAATGAAATGAAATGGAGAAGGAGAGGTATTTATAGAGTTTTGGATTTGTGAAGGTGATGCAAATAAATAAAAGTGAGGGGCTTATTTGCAAAATGGGAGGGGGTGAGGTGTTTCTCTTGGCCAATGGTGGCTTGCCATGGTGAGGGGTGAGGTGGAATGGAAGTGTGTGGAAGTTGGTGAGGTGGAGATGGTGAGGTGGAGAAGAAGCTTGTAGAAGCTTTTGGAAGGGTGTAGAAGTTTGGAGAAACTTGGTGGAAAAGAAAGGAAACTTAGGGTGGAAGTAAAAGGAAATAAAGAAAATAGAAAAGAAAAGAAATGAAAAGAGAAGATATTCTCTTGGAATTAAAAATAGAAAATATTGAAAACACGGATTCCCGGGTTTAAGTCGAGGATGCGGAAAACATTTCGGAAAATACCGAAATCGTCCCGAAATCAAGTATTTCGGATCGACTCGAAATAATTATCAAAAATCAATAATATTATATTAAGAAACATAGTGAAATCCGTTTTATGAAATACTTTATAGTTTTAAAACTAAAAATCCCGGAATCAATCAAGATACCGACTCCGGTGGAATTTTCATAAATTCATAAAATCTCCAGAAAAAGTATTTAGGAAAGAAATGTGATTCTAAGAATTAAAGTCTAAAGGACCATCTAGAAATTCCTAGCTGATTGTGAAATAAAAATCCAGGAATCGGTCAGCGACACTGGCCGACACCGGTTTTGAAGATTTTCAATTTAATTCAGGAAAATTCCAGAAAATCATAGAAAATCTAATATATTGAAAAATAATATTTGAAACTGAAATCGGTCAAATACAAGAAGTAAATCGAAAAATACGATCGAAAAACTGAATACGTAACTAAGTATGTATTCCGGGAGCGGGGTATTACAATCCACCCACCTTACAAAAAATTGCGTCCTCGCAATTTCGTTAAGGGGTAAATTGAACACAAAGGGGACAAAGGCTGGAATAAAGGCTTCATAAAACCAAAACAGGGTAAAGGATGGAAAAGGATTAGGAATCAAAGGAAGGATGATCAAGATAGAATAGATAACTCTGTACTTGTAGTTGGAATGTATAACCAAGACTCATGCATTCTGGACGTACTGAGGAAGTAAGAGCCTAAGCTCTGATACCAACCTGTAACGCCCCGATCCCGCTGATACGGGGACGTCACTGCAACGTATATACGTAGGTCAGAACTACCCTCCCGTATATACGCTAAGCATCAGTACAGACAAGAATCAGAGTACGGAAGCAAATGGTGCATTATACATTCCAACACATGAGTACAATTACAAAGTTATCACCAGAGGTGATCCAATATTTCATGAATATTACATCACTGATATGCGCAAATGCGGGAATACAAGGAAATGAACAAGTTCTGGACGGTCTGCTGGAGATCCACGCTACCGCTGCGCCACTCTGATCAGCAACTGGGAGAATCCACACGCTCCTAGCTCCATGACCTGGACGTGAGGTCCAGGGGAGTCAGTGACACCCCCCAGGCGAGTGGGATAGAAAGCCAAGTGGCGAAGCAAGGACGAGCACAAGTGTGCATACAACAAATGATACCAAGTAAGAAGTACTCAGGAGGCAGGTAGGTTAGAATAGGTATGAACAGGTATAGCTTAATAATCATAAAACAGGAGATTCGATATAAAGCTGATTACAAGCAAAAGTGATTGTATACGCTTAGGTCACGGTCCCATGAGACTAGTACATCGAAGGAATAATCCAAACAAGGAAACCCTCATCTATATACCTTTATCTCATGCCACCGAATATCCAAGCGTATAGAATCAGAGTTGCAAATCATACGATAGTCAAAACGGAATGCATAATAAGAACAACATGAATCCAAAAACAGGAACAATGAATAGACAAGACCGGAATACATAAAGGAAGTCATAACAGTCATCCTAACAGGAATCATAATAAAGATCATAGCAGGAATCATCACTGGAATCATATACAAGAAATAAGGATCATAACAATAACTATAACTGGACCTATTATTATTATTATTACTCGTCTGACCCATATATCTCGGTATGTGTCCAGGTGTGCACCCCAACACACATACATCCATATATAAGCTAGCCGAGGGTTGTTAACGGAAGCAGATGGAGAACTGATAGAGCTTCTTATAATGGTACTCATGCACCGGGGACCAGTCTTCTGGCCCAACGGTTCCCACCACCTGGGACCGGCTTTGTTCACATGCACCGGGGACCAGTTTAGTGGTCCAACGGTTCCCACCACCTGGGACCGGCTTCGGAGGCTCGAAGTCCTCCTAATAGTAATCATAACAGTAATCATAACAGTACCGCCAATATATGTCATTCCCATACTATAAGCAAGATATCATTCCGGCATCCATCACTTCCTCCCATACCCATACAAGTTGTCCTTTTTATGGCTTATTAACATATAACATGCATACCAAGAGATTGATAATAATTATGGGTAAGTCATGACATAATAAGAGGGTCTGGTCAAATAGTAGCATGTCAGGTGGTCAGGTGATAACACACTAGATGTCAGGTGATAACACACTAGATGTCAGGTGATATACATGTGTTAAAAGGAAGCATGCAACTGACAGGTCTGAAGTAATAGCATGGCAATCATAGCAGAAACTCAGAAGTCAACGACCACGAAGGATCGGCCACGCATAATATAAAAACAGTAAAAGACATATAGACATGGAATCAAATACATGGAAATAGGAAGCGAAATACTTATCGTCCTGACGAAACGAGAAACTCAAATAGAGATGAAAGAAGAGCGAGACTACTCGCATAATCAAAGAAATAGGAAGATAGCGAGAACACTCGCCTAAATCACCAGAAACGCCGAAAGGTCTGAAGTCCATAGAACTCGGGACGCGCCATAAATCCACAGCAAACAGACAGGATTAGTCGACTAGGGAGATATAGTAGTCGACTTATGAAGGGTTTAGTCGACTATAGATAAGGGGCAAGTCGACTAGGAAAATGAGGTATTCGACTAGGAAAATGGGATAGTCGACTATAGGGTTCAAGTCGACTAGGAAAGGGAGTAGTCGACTATAGAAGACTACGTTTCAAAGAGTTAGTCGACTAGGGAAAGGGATTAGTCGACTAATGAAGGGATCAAGTCGACTGACAGAGTGAAAACAGAAAAACAGAACTCTGTCAAGGAAGATGGTGGTTTTGATTTTGTGGAGAGGTTGTGTGGTGGTAGTTTTGGAAAAGGTAAAGAAGAAGGTGGAGGCTATGGTGAAGTTGTGGAGTTGAGGTGGTTTCCATGGAGATGGAGAAGGAGGAAGATGAAGGTAAAGGGTTTGGAGAAATTGTAGGGGTTGTTGTGGTGGTGGAGATGAAGAGGAGTTGGTGGAGGTTTTTGACTTTGGTGAAGTGATGAATGAAATGAAATGGAGAAGGAGAGGTATTTATAGAGTTTTGGATTTGTGAAGGTGATGCAAATAAATAAAAGAGAGGGGCTTATTTGCAAAATGGGAGGGGGTGAGGTGTTTCTCTTGGCCAATGGTGGCTTGCCATGGTGAGGGGTGAGGTGGAATGGAAGTGTGTGGAAGTTGGTGAGGTGGAGATGGTGAGGTGGAGAAGAAGCTTGTAGAAGCTTTTGGAAGGGTGTAGAAGTTTGGAGAAACTTGGTGGAAAAGAAAGGAAACTTAGGGTGGAAGTAAAAGGAAATAAAGAAATAGAAAAAGAAAAGAAATGAAAAGAGAAGATATTCTCTTGGAATTAAAAATAGAAAATATTGAAAACACAGATTCCCGGGTTTAAGTCGAGGATGCGGAAAACATTTCGGAAAATACCGAAATCGTCCCGAAATCAAGTATTTCGGATCGACTCGAAATAATTATCAAAAATCAATAATATTATATTAAGAAACATAGTGAAATCCGTTTTATGAAATACTTTATAGTTTTAAAACTAAAAATCCCGGAATCAATCAAGATACCGACTCCGGTGGAATTTTCATAAATTCATAAAATCTCCAGAAAAAGTATTTAGGAAAGAAATGTGATTCTAAGAATTAAAGTCTAAAGGACCATCTAGAAATTCCTAGCTGATTGTGAAATAAAAATCCAGGAATCGGTCAGCGACACTGGCCGACACCGGTTTTGAAGATTTTCAATTTAATTCAGGAAAATTCCAGAAAATCATAGAAAATCTAATATATTGAAAAATAATATTTGAAACTGAAATCGGTCAAATACAAGAAGTAAATCGAAAAATACGATCGAAAAACTGAATACGTAACTATGTATGTATTCCGGGAGCGGGGTATTACAATCCACCCACCTTACAAAAATTGCGTCCTCGCAATTTCGTTAAGGGGTAAATTGAACACAAAGGGGACAAAGGCTGGAATAAAGGCTTCATAAAACCAAAACAGGGTAAAGGATGGAAAAGGATTAGGAATCAAAGGAAGGATGATCAAGATAGAATAGATAACTCTGTACTTGTAGTTGGAATGTATAACCAAGACTCATGCATTCTGGACGTACTGAGGAAGTAAGAGCCTAAGCTCTGATACCAACCTGTAACGCACCGATCCCGCTGATACGGGGACGTCACTGCAACGTATAAACGTAGGTCAGAACTACCCTCCCGTATATACGCTAAGCATCAGTACAGACAAGAATCAGAGTACGGAAGCAAATGGTGCATTATACATTCCAACACATGAGTACAATTACAAAGTTATCACCAGAGGTGATCCAATATTTCATGAATATTACATCACTGATATGCGCAAATGCGGGAATACAAGGAAATGAACAAGTTCTGGACGGTCTGCTGGAGATCCACGCTACCGCTGCGCCACTCTGATCAGCAACTGGGAGAATCCACACGCTCCTAGCTCCATGACCTGGACGTGAGGTCCAGGGGAGTCAGTGACACCCCCCAGGCGAGTGGGATAGAAAGCCAAGTGGCGAAGCAAGGACGAGCACAAGTGTGCATACAACAAATGATACCAAGTAAGAAGTACTCAGGAGGCAGGTAGGTTAGAATAGGTATGAACAGGTATAGCTTAATAATCATAAAACAGGAGATTCGATATAAAGCTGATTACAAGCAAAAGTGATTGTATACGCTTAGGTCACGGTCCCATGAGACTAGTACATCGAAGGAATAATCCAAACAAGGAAACCCTCATCTATATACCTTTATCTCATGCCACCGAATATCCAAGCGTATAGAATCAGAGTTGCAAATCATACGATAGTCAAAACGGAATGCATAATAAGAACAACATGAATCCAAAAACAGGAACAATGAATAGACAAGACCGGAATACATAAAGGAAGTCATAACAGTCATCCTAACAGGAATCATAATAAAGATCATAGCAGGAATCATCACTGGAATCATATACAAGAAATAAGGATCATAACAATAACTATAACTGGACCTATTATTATTATTATTACTCGTCTGACCCATATATCTCGGTATGTGTCCAGGTGTGCACCCCAACACACATACATCCATATATAAGCTAGCCGAGGGTTGTTAACGGAAGCAGATGGAGAACTGATAGAGCTTCTTATAATGGTACTCATGCACCGGGGACCAGTCTTCTGGCCCAACGGTTCCCACCACCTGGGACCGGCTTTGTTCACATGCACCGGGGACCAGTTTAGTGGTCCAACGGTTCCCACCACCTGGGACCGGCTTCGGAGGCTCGAAGTCCTCCTAATAGTAATCATAACAGTAATCATAACAGTACCGCCAATATATGTCATTCCCATACTATAAGCAAGATATCATTCCGGCATCCATCACTTCCTCCCATACCCATACAAGTTGTCCTTTTTATGGCTTATTAACATATAACATGCATACCAAGAGATTGATAATAATTATGGGTAAGTCATGACATAATAAGAGGGTCTGGTCAAATAGTAGCATGTCAGGTGGTCAGGTGATAACACACTAGATGTCAGGTGATAACACACTAGATGTCAGGTGATATACATGTGTTAAAAGGAAGCATGCAACTGACAGGTCTGAAGTAATAGCATGGCAATCATAGCAGAAACTCAGAAGTCAACGACCACGAAGGATCGGCCACGCATAATATAAAAACAGTAAAAGACATATAGACATGGAATCAAATACATGGAAATAGGAAGCGAAATACTTATCGTCCTGACGAAACGAGAAACTCAAATAGAGATGAAAGAAGAGCGAGACTACTCGCATAATCAAAGAAATAGGAAGATAGCGAGAACACTCGCCTAAATCACCAGAAACGCCGAAAGGTCTGAAGTCCATAGAACTCGGGACGCGCCATAATCCACAGCAAACAGACAGGATTAGTCGACTAGGGAGATATAGTAGTCGACTTATGAAGGTTTAGTCGACTATAGATAAGGGGCAAGTCGACTAGGAAAATGAGGTATTCGACTAGGAAAATGGGATAGTCGACTATAGGGTTCAAGTCGACTAGGAAAGGGAGTTGTCGACTATAGAAGACTACGTTTCAAAGAGTTAGTCGACTAGGGAAAGGGATTAGTCGACTAATGAAGGGATCAAGTCGACTGACAGAGTGAAAACAGAAAAACAGAACTCTGTCAAGGAAGATGGTGGTTTTGATTTTGTGGAGAGGTTGTGTGGTGGTAGTTTTGGAAAAGGTAAAGAAGAAGGTGGAGGCTATGGTGAAGTTGTGGAGTTGAGGTGGTTTCCATGGAGATGGAGAAGGAGGAAGATGAAGGTAAAGGGTTTGGAGAAATTGTAGGGGTTGTTGTGGTGGTGGAGATGAAGAGGAGTTGGTGGAGGTTTTTGACTTTGGTGAAGTGATGAAGTGATGAATGAAATGAAATGGAGAAGGAGAGGTATTTATAGAGTTTTGGATTTGTGAAGGTGATGCAAATAAATAAAAGAGAGGGGCTTATTTGCAAAATGGGAGGGGGTGAGGTGTTTCTCTTGGCCAATGGTGGCTTGCCATGGTGAGGGGTGAGGTGGAATGGAAGTGTGTGGAAGTTGGTGAGGTGGAGATGGTGAGGTGGAGAAGAAGCTTGTAGAAGCTTTTGGAAGAGTGTAGAAGTTTGGAGAAACTTGGTGGAAAAGAAAGGAAACTTAGGGTGGAAGTAAAAGGAAATAAAGAAAATAGAAAAAGAAAAGAAATGAAAAGAGAAGATATTCTCTTGGAATTAAAAATAGAAAATATTGAAAACACGGATTCCCGGTTTAAGTCGAGGATGCGGAAAAACATTTCGGAAAATACCGAAATCGTCCCGAAATCAAGTATTTCGGATCGACTCGAAATAATTATCAAAAATCAATAATATTATATTAAGAACATAGTGAAATCCGTTTTATGAAATACTTTATAGTTTTAAAACTAAAAATCCCGGAATCAATCAAGATACCGACTCCGGTGGAATTTTCATAAATTCATAAAATCTCCAGAAAAAGTATTTAGGAAAGAATGTGATTCTAAGAATTAAAGTCTAAAGGACCATCTAGAAATTCCTAGCTGATTGTGAAATAAAAATCCAGGAATCGGTCAGCGACACTGGCCGACACCGGTTTTGAAGATTTTCAATTTAATTCAGGAAAATTCCAGAAAATCATAGAAAATCTAATATATTGAAAAATAATATTTGAAACTGAAATCGGTCAAATACAAGAAGTAAATCGAAAAATACGATCGAAAAACTGAATACGTAACTAAGTATGTATTCCGGGAGCGGGGTATTACAATCCACCCACCTTACAAAAAATTGCGTCCTCGCAATTTCGTTAAGGGGTAAATTGAACACAAAGGGGACAAAGGCTGGAATAAAGGCTTCATAAAACCAAAACAGGGTAAAGGATGGAAAAGGATTAGGAATCAAAGGAAGGATGATCAAGATAGAATAGATAACTCTGTACTTGTAGTTGGAATGTATAACCAAGACTCATGCATTCTGGACGTACTGAGGAAGTAAGAGCCTAAGCTCTGATACCAACCTGTAACGCCCCGATCCCGCTGATACGGGGACGTCACTGCAACGTATATACGTAGGTCAGAACTACCCTCCCGTATATACGCTAAGCATCAGTACAGACAAGAATCAGAGTACGGAAGCAAATGGTGCATTATACATTCCAACACATGAGTACAATTACAAAGTTATCACCAGAGGTGATCCAATATTTCATGAATATTACATCACTGATATGCGCAAATGCGGGAATACAAGGAAATGAACAAGTTCTGGACGGTCTGCTGGAGATCCACGCTACCGCTGCGCCACTCTGATCAGCAACTGGGAGAATCCACACGCTCCTAGCTCCATGACCTGGACGTGAGGTCCAGGGGAGTCAGTGACACCCCCCAGGCGAGTGGGATAGAAAGCCAAGTGGCGAAGCAAGGACGAGCACAAGTGTGCATACAACAAATGATACCAAGTAAGAAGTACTCAGGAGGCAGGTAGGTTAGAATAGGTATGAACAGGTATAGCTTAATAATCATAAACAGGAGATTCGATATAAAGCTGATTACAAGCAAAAGTGATTGTATACGCTTAGGTCACGGTCCCATGAGACTAGTACATCGAAGGAATAATCCAAACAAGGAAACCCTCATCTATATACCTTTATCTCATGCCACCGAATATCCAAGCGTATAGAATCAGAGTTGCAAATCATACGATAGTCAAAACGGAATGCATAATAAGAACAACATGAATCCAAAACAGGAACAATGAATAGACAAGACCGGAATACATAAAGGAAGTCATAACAGTCATCCTAACAGGAATCATAATAAAGATCATAGCAGGAATCATCACTGGAATCATATACAAGAAATAAGGATCATAACAATAACTATAACTGGACCTATTATTATTATTATTACTCGTCTGACCCATATATCTCGGTATGTGTCCAGGTGTGCACCCCAACACACATACATCCATATATAAGCTAGCCGAGGGTTGTTAACGGAAGCAGATGGAGAACTGATAGAGCTTCTTATAATGGTACTCATGCACCGGGGACCAGTCTTCTGGCCCAACGGTTCCCACCACCTGGGACCGGCTTTGTTCACATGCACCGGGGACCAGTTTAGTGGTCCAACGGTTCCCACCACCTGGGACCGGCTTCGGAGGCTCGAAGTCCTCCTAATAGTAATCATAACAGTAATCATAACAGTACCGCCAATATATGTCATTCCCATACTATAAGCAAGATATCATTCCGGCATCCATCACTTCCTCCCATACCCATACAAGTTGTCCTTTTTATGGCTTATTAACATATAACATGCATACCAAGAGATTGATAATAATTATGGGTAAGTCATGACATAATAAGAGGGTCTGGTCAAATAGTAGCATGTCAGGTGGTCAGGTGATAACACACTAGATGTCAGGTGATAACACACTAGATGTCAGGTGATATACATGTGTTAAAAGGAAGCATGCAACTGACAGGTCTGAAGTAATAGCATGGCAATCATAGCAGAAACTCAGAAGTCAACGACCACGAAGGATCGGCCACGCATAATATAAAAACAGTAAAAGACATATAGACATGGAATCAAATACATGGAAATAGGAAGCGAAATACTTATCGTCCTGACGAAACGAGAAACTCAAATAGAGATGAAAGAAGAGCGAGACTACTCGCATAATCAAAGAAATAGGAAGATAGCGAGAACACTCGCCTAAATCACCAGAAACGCCGAAAGGTCTGAAGTCCATAGAACTCGGGACGCGCCATAAATCCACAGCAAACAGACAGGATTAGTCGACTAGGGAGATATAGTAGTCGACTTATGAAGGGTTTAGTCGACTATAGATAAGGGGCAAGTCGACTAGGAAAATGAGGTATTCGACTAGGAAAATGGGATAGTCGACTATAGGGTTCAAGTCGACTAGGAAAGGGAGTAGTCGACTATAGAAGACTACGTTTCAAAGAGTTAGTCGACTAGGGAAAGGGATTAGTCGACTAATGAAGGGATCAAGTCGACTGACAGAGTGAAAACAGAAAAACAGAACTCTGTCAAGGAAGATGGTGGTTTTGATTTTGTGGAGAGGTTGTGTGGTGGTAGTTTTGGAAAAGGTAAAGAAGAAGGTGGAGGCTATGGTGAAGTTGTGGAGTTGAGGTGGTTTCCATGGAGATGGAGAAGGAGGAAGATGAAGGTAAAGGGTTTGGAGAAATTGTAGGGGTTGTTGTGGTGGTGGAGATGAAGAGGAGTTGGTGGAGGTTTTTGACTTTGGTGAAGTGATGAAGTGATGAATGAAATGAAATGGAGAAGGAGAGGTATTTATAGAGTTTTGGATTTGTGAAGGTGATGCAAATAAATAAAAGAGAGGGGCTTATTTGCAAAATGGGAGGGGGTGAGGTGTTTCTCTTGGCCAATGGTGGCTTGCCATGGTGAGGGGTGAGGTGGAATGGAAGTGTGTGGAAGTTGGTGAGGTGGAGATGGTGAGGTGGAGAAGAAGCTTGTAGAAGCTTTTGGAAGAGTGTAGAAGTTTGGAGAAACTTGGTGGAAAAGAAAGGAAACTTAGGGTGGAAGTAAAAGGAAATAAAGAAAATAGAAAAAGAAAAGAAATGAAAAGAGAAGATATTCTCTTGGAATTAAAATAGAAAATATTGAAAACACGGATTCCCGGGTTAAGTCGAGGATGCGGAAAACATTTCGGAAAATACCGAAATCGTCCCGAAATCAAGTATTTCGGATCGACTCGAAATAATTATCAAAAATCAATAATATTATATTAAGAAACATAGTGAAATCCGTTTTATGAAATACTTTATAGTTTTAAAACTAAAAATCCCGGAATCAATCAAGATACCGACTCCGGTGGAATTTTCATAAATTCATAAAATCTCCAGAAAAAGTATTTAGGAAAGAAATGTGATTCTAAGAATTAAAGTCTAAAGGACCATCTAGAAATTCCTAGCTGATTGTGAAATAAAAATCCAGGAATCGGTCAGCGACACTGGCCGACACCGGTTTTGAAGATTTTCAATTTAATTCAGGAAAATTCCAAAAAATCATAGAAAATCTAATATATTGAAAAATAATATTTGAAACTGAAATCGGTCAAATACAAGAAGTAAATCGAAAAATACGATCGAAAAACTGAATACGTAACTAAGTATGTATTCCGGGAGCGGGGTATTACAGAGTGGAGGGAACGATGGAGTTGCGGTGAATCCACGGTCGTCCCAGCAACAGATTGTAGGAAGTGTCGGCATCGATGATGTAGCATGTCACCTCCGACTTGAGGCTTCCAATCTGACACTTGAGCTTGATCTTCCCCATCGGACGGGTCTGGTTGGCATTGAACCCATAGATAGTCGTCTGGGTAGGGCTCAAACGATGGGTAGGAATGCCGGGATGTTGCATGACCCGGCGAGGCATGATGCTCAACGCGGACCCTGGATCTACCTGGATGCGGTTCACCTCAGACGATCCGATATACCCTGTGAAGTACAGGGGTCGATCATGCTTCCCTTTCACCTGCATATCATCTGCCGTGAAGGTGATGCAAGGGGCATTCTGGGAGGTGTGGAGGCAATGCTCCACATCTTCCTCCTTCGGCACCTGGGTCATGAAGACCTCAGCATTTGCCAGAGCTTCTTGCAGAGCTTCCCTGATCGACTTTGATAGTCTAAGAAGTTCATACAAGGTAATGCGTGCCGGAATGTTGGCCAACTGAGCCAGGACATCAAAGCGGTAAGGTGGCGTAGATCCTTCCGTAATGCCCTTTTGAAGGGCTCGAGAAAATCGAGTCCCCTTCTGCTTCTCCACAGGTGGCTTTGTGGAGGGCCTGACTGGCTCCGCAGTTGGTTGTGGAGGGACTTCTGCCGTTTCGCCGTACTGTTTCAAGTACGCCTGTCCTGAACGGGTTCCCGCCATCGGTTGGTTGGGCTCTGCGGCCAGGACTATCGTTTCCTCCTCTGAGTTGGTCAGTGAAGGGATATTGTAACGCCCCGATCCTCGCGGATACGGGGACGTCACTGCGACGTATATACGCAGGTCAGAAGGTGCCCCCACGTATAAACGCTAAGCATTTAGTACAACAAAGATCAGAGTACAACACAAAGCGTAGTATTCATAATATGCCAACTTAAAAGTACAAATACAAAATCATCACAGGATATGATAAACTATTACACATTACATGTATCTTTTATCACAACCAAGTCCAAAAGTATAATTTACAATATAAATACAAGATGCTCACGAGTGGATGAAGATCCCGTGAGTCAGAAGAGAAGTCTGGCACAAAAACTGGAACTAGTCTGCCTGCTCACTAAGAAAAGCTAGATCTTCTGTGGACGGCTCCACTTCGATCCAAGCTTCTAAACCTGGACATACAAATCCAAGGGGGGTCAGGACCTCCCAACAAAGAACAGGCTATAACCAAATGGTAAAGCGACAAGAAAAGGAGAGTTAGAACAGTATAATAAATATCAACCAGTAGGAGATGGAAGCATAACGAGTTAAAGTTGGAAAGACAAAGTATAAGCTTAGATTACGGCTTTATGAGACTAGTACGTCGAAGGAATAATCCAAACAAGGAAACCCTCATCTATATACCTTTATCTCACATCATCGTAAGCCAAGCATATACAACGGAGTAATAAAGAGGTTATAACAGGAACGCATAACAGATATAAAAGGAATAACAAGAATCATAACAGGAACAAGTAACATGACATGACAGGGGTACATAAAGGAAGTCATAACAAGCATAACAAGAGTTACAAAAGGTACCGCTTATTATTATTACTCGTCTGACCCATATATCTAGGTATGTGTCTCGGTATATATCCCAACTCACATACATCCATATATAAGCTAGTCGAGGGTTGTTAACGGAAGTAGATGGAGAACTGATATCACTTCTTATAGTAGTTCCCATACACCTGGGACCAGTTTGGAGGCCCTAAGTCCCCCTAACACGCATCTTCTGTGGGCCCTTAGTCCCACTAACATGAATCGTCAATATTTTATTCCATTACTATAAGCAAGGTATCATTCCGGCATCCATCACTTCCTCCCATTCCCCATACAAGTTGTCCTTTTTATGGTTTATCAACATAATTATCAGATTAAGGGAATGAGCAGGATCATAACAAGTCATAACAAGAATCATAACTGGAATCATAACTGGAGTACATAACAGGAGATCAGGTACTACATTCCCTTAACGTGATAATCAAGAGGTCAAGTGTATCATGCCTTGGTTTAATAGATAGCATGATAAGAGGTTGAAATGGTTCATTAACAAGTCATGAAGTACAATATACAATTACATGAACTAAGTATAAGATCCACATTTAAGATAGTAATTAACTATAACAGACAGCCAAAGTTAGTCGACTAGGATAGATGGGTAGTCGACTAATAGTGGTCTCTAGTCGACTAACAGTATGATCTAGTCGACTAAAACTGGGTTCCAGAGAGTTGGAATCTGGTTTCAGGAAAAGTCAGTCGACTAGGGTCAAGGGAGTAGTCGACTAATCGAGGTTTCTAGTCGACTAATAAATAACCTAAGTCGACTAAAACTGTGTTCTAGAAAAGGTTACGTTTCAACTAAGGGTTTCAAGTCGACTAGTCCTTAGGTCAAGTCGACTAATCGTGGTCTGAAAACAGAGTTCAGAACAGAATCTGATGGTTGTGTTTGATAGTCAAATAACATGATTTAAAGACACAAATGTACAAGATATGGAAACATAAACATACTAAGAATTGTATGAGTCTTGGTGAGTAAAATACTCACTAGGAATGGTTAATTGAAGCTTTACGAGTTCGGAAGGATCGCGGTCGACAATTATCACCAACTTGATCCTCAACGATATAGCCGACGAAGAAAGCTACGATCCCAATTCCAAAGTAGTGGTTGAAGTGGAGATGAAAACCTTGGTGATGTTTAGGAGTTGGTGGTTGAGGTTGAGATGAAGGAGGAATTAGGTGGAGACTATTTCTTTGGTGAATTGAAGTGAAAAAAGGAAGTAGAAATGAAAAGGAAAGTTTATATAGGGTTTGGATTTGTAAAGGAGATGCAAATAAGATAGAAGAGAGGGGGTTTTTGCAAATGGGAGAGGATGAGGTGTCCCTCTTTTGGCCACTTGGCCGGCCATGGAAGAGAGAGAGAAAGAGAGGCATTAATGAGGAAGTTGGTGGAAGTGTGTGGAAGAAAATGGAATTTTGGAATTGTTGGAATTTTGGAAAATGGAATTCTTGTGGATTGTGGAGGAAGAAGAGAAATAAGGAAAAAGGAAAAAAGAAAAGAATTGATAAAGAGAAGATATTCTCTTTGACTAGAAAAATGAAAATATTGGAAACACAGATTCCCGGGTTTAAGTCGAGGATACGGAAAACATTTCGGAAAATACCGAAATCGTCCCGAAATCAAGTATCTCGGAACGACTCGCAAATTATACCAAAAATCAATAATAATATTTTAAGACTCATAGTGAAATCCGTTTTAAGAAATACTTTATAGTTTTAAAACTAAAAATCCCGGAATCAGTTAGCTACCGACTCCGTGGAATTTTCATAAATTCATAAAATTCTCAGAAAAAGTATTTAGGTAGAAAATTTATATTAAGAAATAATGCCTAAAAGACTTTCTAGAAATTCCCAACTGTTTGTAAATTAAAAATCTGAGTATCGATCAGCGACACTGGTCGATACCGGTTTTGAAGATTTTCAATTAATTCAGGAAAATTTCAGAAAATCATATAAAATCTAAAATATTGGAAAATAATATTTGAAACTGAAATCGGTCAAATACAGGGAGTAAATCGAAAAATACGATCGAAAAACTGAATACGCAACTAAGTACGTATTCCGGGAACGGGGTATTACAGATATTAGTCTCCGCTTCTCGAGAGGAGGCACCTACCACATTGCAGGATGAGGCTTTTGCCTTGCCTTTGGATTTCCTGTTGGTCACAGTAGTCCATTGCTGTTCATTGACAAGGTCAGGGTGGACTCACATAATTTCCCCTTGAGGTGTAGGGACGGGTACCAAGCCCTTCTCTTGCTGCTGTTGAGGGTCTGTGTTGACCACTCTCAGCTCTCCTCTTGGGATAGGAGCTACCCCCGCAGGCGTTGGAGGTTGTCTCCCGAACTAGAGAACTGACGTCACATTAGCCGTCACCTTCTTCTGCTCTGGTCGGAGTTTTAACACATCCGCGTCAATCAGAGCTTGAAGGACGTCCTTGAAGACGTAGCAGCTTTTGGTAGGATGTCCCAACATTCTGTGGTACATGCAGTAATTGGGATTGTCGGTCTTGCCGACTTCCTCTGGGCGTCGAGCTTCAGGGAGCTTCAGTCGGTTGCTCTTGTTGAGTAGTTTAAAGAGCGAATCGACATGTTCCTCCTTGAAGGAATACTGTTTGTTGGCGCGTGGCTGGCTTGAAGAGCCACTCGCCTTGCCTGTTTGAGGTTTGGCGGGAGATTTGGTCTCCGTGGCCAAATTATCCTCCGCTTTGTTTGGAGGGATGTGTCCGGCGCACGCCTTGTCGACCTTTCCGGCCTAGGCTTACCTTCCTCCGCTCGGACGCGGGCGACAATCTCCTCAGCCTGTTCACCTTGTTGGACTAATTGCTTCCAGGTGCGGCTTTCAGCAACTCCTATTTGAGTAAGGAGTGAGGTTTGGAGATTGTGGCGGCATGTTTCCACCAGGGTGGCCTGGGTCATACCGCTTGGACACGGAGTGCCATGTTCTGAAATCTTTCCACGAAAGATTTGACAGACTCCCCTCTCCGCTGTTTGGTAGCTAGAAGGGTAGGCATTGTGACCTCCGAGTCATCTTCGAAGAAGCGTGTTAAGAACAGCTTCTCCAGATCGCCCCAGTTCTTGATAGAACCTTCTGGGACCTTCATAAACCATTCAAAGGCTAACCCTTTCAGGGTGCCAATGAACAGGCGCGCCAAAATAACGTCATTATCCACTACATTCCCGGTCTGAGATTTGAAGTAGTAGATGTGCTGGTAGGGGGACCCCTTCCCGTCAAATGCTTGGAGGGTTGGAGCCTTGAACTTAGGAGGGTATGGGACTGAATCCCACTCAGCCGGATAGGGCCGGACCACTCCCGCTTCTTGGAGGCCTTTACGGTTGGTAAGGGCCTCGAGGCGCTGCTCCAGTTGACTCATTCTTTTAGCATGAGCCTTTTCTAGGTCTTGCGACGAAGATTTGGACGAATTCGAAGTAGATCGCCGCGCCTCTTCAGAAGGTTCAGAAGATGAGCTTTCTCCCTTTCTCCCTTTGCCCTTCGACCTCCTAGGAGGAGATCTCCTCCTGTCTTCAAGCAACTGCGCAAGCGCCTGCTTGATGGAGTCGATAGATGCCTGTTGAGAAAGGATCATATCCATTTGCGCCTTCTGGATCTGCTCCAAACGTTTGGTCGTCTCGTCAGGAGTGCCTGTCATGTAAGCAGAGGCCTCCTTCTCGACGGAAGAGTTCGATGCCCTAGATTCCACTACGGCGGAGTGAGAATCGTTCACTTCAACGCCGTGGGCTAAGGCATTATAGTCATTGGGGGAATGGCCCCCGTCCGGGTATGAGTGTGTCGATACCCCCTTCCGGTTCAGAGTCAGACTCGGACTCATCTGAGCCGACTGTAATTTATTTTCCCTTGCTCCTGCTTGTCATATTTACAGTGAGCTCCGGGTACTCAACATCAGAGAAGGTCCTCCTTCTGTGGGAGCGTTTTCTTTTAGCTGACGGAGGAATCAGGGTCAGCTGTCTGACCAAAGACTGCTGGTGTACGCCTGATCCGCAACGACACTCCGAGAGCATGGAGATGAACCGTTGGCAGCAGCATGACGAAGTGACCTGATTGGCACTTCTTTTCTTCGTCAGATAATCCCTCAAATCCATGGGAGGGGGATTGAAAAGATTAGCCTCGCAACGTCGAAGACGGGAGGCATCCATGTGCTGCACAGTCTGGACGCAGACTTCAGGGACGCGGTTTTTACGTCGCGGCTGTGGAACGCGCGTCTGGCGTCTCTGTTGAGATGAGACGCGAGTGTCGCGTTGTTGTTTGGTGCGTCGGAGCAGAGACGCTTGAGAGAGGGTGGGCTGCTGGGCCCCTCGTCTCTGGGCGCGTGCTTCCTGCGTTTGACGAGACGCAGAAGCTTCGTCTTGGCGCTTGGTAAGTTGGTCCTCAGAGGACTCAACTTGAGGAGTTGCGCGTTTGGGCCGCCAGACGCGGATTTCACGTACTGGACGTGGCGCAGGCAAGGCGCGAGATTGTACGTCGCGTCCAGCCTCAGTTGGACAACCGACGGTTCCAACTTGCAGCTGACGCGCACGTCTCCTCTGTCGACGCTCAGCGTTTCGATTGCGTCGAGGAGGTAGAGAGAGACCAACGACATCCTGATGCTGGACACCAGGGATTTTGACCACGCGGGTCTCCTGAGAGACGCTGACGCGGGTGTTCTGTGCGACGCGGTTGGTCGCAAAGGCAGATGTGCCTGGGACCACGCGGGCCTTCTGAGAGGCGTTGACGCGCGTCTCTTGCTTGGCACAGTCGGCATCAGGGGAGCTCGAGAGAGCCACAGATCGGGACTCGAGGCCATTCCCCGTTGAGACCCGGCAGCAGACGCGGGTCTTTGGGCTCTTTGAGCCAGAAGTGAGGAACTCTTCGTACTTCGCCTGGTCGAACTCGACAACGAGCGATTCGACCATCTTTCCCTCATGGTGGACGTCATCTTGCGCCACTACCTGTTCGTCAGTAACGAAAGTTGTCCCCAGCGGAGTCGCCATCTCTTGTATGAACCGGGAAAGGAGAGAGACAGGAATATTGCAGTAAAAGTTTTCCTTGAATCAAATGAAAAGGATTACAACAATAACTGTTCCTTCCGGTTACAAGGGAGGGAGGATATTGAATCTTGAATCCCCCTTTGTTTAAGGCTGGGTTCTTCGTGTGGCGGTGGAGAGTGAATCTTGTTCTCCGTTGACCGGATGACCGTCCTTCAGGGATCTCCTCTTCGGCTGGTAGAAAGAGTAACTCAGCTCCGTCTACCAAAACTCTGAAAGAGAAGGTAAGCGAAGAGTAACTTGTACGCAGCAAGCTAGCTTGAAGAGTCGAGTTCTCTCTCTGTTGATGATCTCTCCGTTGTCCTCTTCTCCTTCTTTTTGATTGCCAAAAGTCCGACCTCTTCTTCATAGCGACGGGGCTATTTATAGAGGTCCTAGGGGTGAACGTGCCCCCTGAAAACGCTCCACAATGAGGGCCAACTTCCCCGCTACATGGGCGGTAACCAACCACGTGCCTGCTAAAGACACGCCACGATGGGAGCTAGTTTCCCTTACGTGTAGGCAGTGATTGGTCCCTTAACCAGGGCGGTTATAACTGAGACGCGGGTTTCAGGCCGACGCGCCTTGATGCTGAGACGCGGGGTGTCGAGCCAACGCGCCTTGATGCTGAGACGCGGGTGTCGAGCCAACGCGCCTTGATGCTGAGACGCGGGTGTCGGGCCAACGCGCCTTGATGCTGAGACGCGGGTGATAGTCCCTCGCGTCTAGAGCTTTTCAATGGCTTGTCCTTCAGTAACTTTTGGACAGCCTACAGTCATATGACGTGACTTTTGTCCATAATGGAAGAATTATGCGGACTCAGAATTACCTCCTGAGCTTCCATAAGCTATGGGTTGTCTCAGCTATTCCAAATAGAATTGACTTTTGACCTTCCCGCTTGGCTGGTACTGCAAAGAGAGCTTCGCGTGCGTCTCCGATCTTTTCGCGTACCATAAGAAATGACTTTATTTGTGCACACAATGATGTCAGGACATTCATTGCTGACCAAAGGTCACTGTCACATTAATACTAGTATCTAACGTACAGAATTAGAAGCAAATACAAAAAAGTAAAGCCAAATTTAAATTTTTATTGATAAACCACTCGCTTTCAACATTAGCGGTGGTATTGATATCAAGATTATCAATGCTTGTTATAAGGAGATTTATTCCTAGAGACACTCTTCTTCTTCTAGCTCTGTATCAGCTTCGTTGCCAGATTCGTGTTCTTCTGGGTGCAGATTCTCATCAGTCTCAAAAGAATTTTGATAGAGGAGGGAATCAGTGAAGTAATTCTCGACTCCCTTGAACGGATGCCTTTTGACAATCAACGCTCTAGAGGTACTTCATCACTTGATAAAGAGTGGGCGGTGAAATACACCTAGAGGGGGGTGAATAAGTATACTAGCTAATCTAATGACAAATGATGCGGAATTTAAAACTCAATTGTAACACACTATGTGTAACTAAGAGTGAGCCTGAATCTCCGTGAAGGGCTCTTGAACTATTCCTCGAGATTCCTCTAAATTAAGAGTTGAGGTGTTGTGTGAAGCTCTCTTGGTTCAACACAAGTGTGGGCACACACAAACTATATCTGGCATATGAATATGTGGAATATAAAGCAATGCAAGATATAAGAGAGATAGAGTTGAATCCACGCAAACAATAGGATATATTTCGAGGTTTGAGTCACTACTCTATATCCCGGTGTTCACACAGAAGGATTTTCATTATATCCACACAAGACCTTCCACAAAGGAACCTCCACTGAGGAATTACAACTCTACACTTGGAGTGCACTACTCCTCTCTCAAACACAATCACCTCTACACAAGAGGGATAGGTACAAAGCCAAAGCAAAAAAAAGATTACAATCTTGGTGATCCAATGATCACAAATAACACTTGGCGATCACAATAGATCACAAACAATTTTTCTCACAAAAAATAAGTTCCTATAGATAGGATTATAGATGATAGCTAAAGTGTGAGAAAACAAAGTGTTTGGAAAAGAAAATAACAAAGAAAAAATACATGGGAAAAACACTAAATAGATTTGTAAAGAAAGATTAAAACCAATTTTCCAAAGACTCCCTTTTCTTTGATTTTTCCAACACTTTGAAAACAAATAAAAGATAAAAATTTTAGGCTCAAAAACTTCTTTTAAACTTGCTGCAAACCACTGAGAAAGATGGGAAGAATAGCTCTTTAAAATCATAGTGAAAACAGCCTGAGAGAACCCTTATTTATAGGCTCTCAAGAATACAGCCGTTGGGGTCCAGAAATGGTAATTTTTCACCTGTCAATCGACCGGCCGGTCGACCGTCCAACGGTCATATTTCTGATTGTTGAGCCACCGGTCGACTGCCCGGTCGACCGCCCCAGGCGAACTCACCTACCGATCGACTGCCCGATCAACCAAGCCTAAAGGCACTCAGCCTTATCGGTCAACTGCCCGGTCGACGAACACAACTCGAGAGTTGGGTAGTTTCAGTCGGTCGACCGGCCTTATAGGCAAGGCCTTGTGCACGTCCTTGTGCACATCGACCGACCGACCGGTCGACCAAGCTCTGGTTTGGTCGACCGCTAGCAGGCTCAGGCTAAGGATTTGAAGGGTTTGAAACTTGGTCTTTTTAACACCTAAAAAATCTCATAAAATCTCATAAATTTCACAAAATTAAGTTCTTATAAATATTTGAAGAACAAATATATGTGACCAAAATTCAACACATATTACAAACTATATGAACTATTTTTGTGATATAGAAATTAAGCTTTAACACAAAATCGGTATTTTTCAAAAACCAAACTTTAAAATGAAAATCCGATTTTCTCAAACTTGTATAAATACGAAAACAAGATATTTAAACTCTTTTGAACCATGGAGTGTATGGATAAAATTCAATACACATGTAAAAGAGATATCTATGTTTTGACATTAAATCTAAAATAAGTTTGTTAATTACAAAACTCTAAACACATGAAATAGAATCATCAAAATAGGTTTTTCTAAATATATGAAGCATAGATGTATATAAATGAAATTCAATATACATTAAATCATGTAAACTTGTTTTGATTCTATCTATTCATGAAAATCATATATACGTGTACTTGAAATCCAAAACCGGCTAAACTGAAAACCAAATGTATTGAATTGTGTGTGTGTGAACTTGAGCATATCAACGCTAGTCTATCTTATACAAGATCTAAACACAAACTAAAACTAAACAAACCAAAATCTTCTTGTAGAACTCCTTCTCCAAGCCGACTCGATCCAAACACGATCCAAAGAGCTTGATTCCATCCGAGTGCTAGATGTGATCTTGACGCGCGAGCTCTTGAATCTACATGTATTAGCTCCAAAACTCTTTTGTTGAAGCTCAACACCTACTAAGATCTTGATCAATAACTGAAACTATATAAACACAAGATCATTAGTACTATAACTACATTAGTTAATCAACATCAAAACTTGAGTGATGGGCCTTTGGGCCAACTGACAGGACGATGGAGTTGCGGTGAATCCAAGGTCGTCCCAGTAGTAAGTTGTATGCGATGTCGGCGTCAATGACATAATATGTCACCTCGGATCTCGGGTCCCCAGTTTGACACCTAAGCTTGATTTTTCCCATCGGGCGCATACTATTGGCGTTGAAATCATAGATGGTTGTCTGAGTGGTGCTTAAATCCATGGGTGGGATTCCCAAATGTTGCATGACCCTATGGGCATAATGCTCAACGTGGATCCTAGATCAACCTGAATATGGCTCACTTCAAATGATCCAATATACCCTGTATAATACAAGGGCCTATCATGTTTCCCTTTAAATTGCATGTCTTCTGGGGTGAAGGTGATGCAGGAAAACTGTTTTGATGTGTGATGGCAATGATTGTCGTCTTTCTCTCTACATATAGCAGGAATCTGGGTCATGAAAATCTCTGCATCTTCTAATAGTTCTCTTAAGGCATCCCTTGCAGACTTGGAAAGCCTCAGGAGCTCATAAAGAGTGATTCGAGCAGAGATGTTTGCTAGTTAAGCCATGACATCAAAACGGAAGGGAGTTGATGGTCCCACAGTTTTGACATAACGAAGCTCTTTCTGTTTTTCCATGGATGGTTTCGTGGATTGCTCGATTATCTCCTCAGCTGGATGGGGGGAGTCTACCATCAATTCACCGTACTGTTTCAAGTATTGCTTGCCAGATCGAGTCTCCGATGTGGGGGTGCGCCTGTGTCAGCAGCAAAGATTGACTCCTCTTCTCCTGAACTAGTGAGAGAGGTGACATCTTCTCCGGTCTCTCTTGTAGAGATACCTACCACATTGTTGGAGGACGCTTTGGCCTTGGCTTTGGACTTCCTATTTGTGATAGTCGTCCATTACTGGCTTTCAACAATGTCAGGATGAACCCACATTGTCTCTCCTCGAGGAGTAGGAACAGGGATAAAACCTTTCTCCTTCTGGTTATGAGGATCAGATTGATCACTCTCAATTCCCCTTTCGGGATGGGAATCTCTCTGGTTGGTGCTGGCGAAAGATCCGAGCCGAATTGGATAGGTGATGTAGCTGTCATATTAGCAGTCACCTTCTTCTGCTCTGGATGGAGCTTAAGTACCTCCACTTCAATCAGAGCCTGAAGAATATCCTTGAAGATGTAGCAATTCTTGGTAGAGTGTCCCAGCATCCTGTGATATAAACAGTAGCTAAGATTATCAGACTTCCCTACCTTTTCAGGACATCTGATATTTGACAATTTGAGTTTGTTACCCTTTTGGAGTAACTTAAACAAAGAGACCACATGCTCTCCTTAAAGGAATATAGTTTATTGGCATGTGCTTGGTCGGAAGCCATACCACCTCTGACTGACTGGGCCTTCGATAGTGACTTAACCTCCATTACCAGAGTACCTCTTCTCCTTAATTGAGGGACGATTCTGGAGCATCTGTTTAAGGGTATCGACAGATTCTTGCTGAGCTCGAATCATTTCGAGTTGTTCTCTTTGGACTCTGGCCTGCTCTTCAAATTGCCTGGCCACTTCCTCGGGAGTTCCCGCTATGTAAGCAAAGGCGGTTGTCTCCGAACTAGAATTTGAAGACTGAGATTCAATATGGCAGAGTGCTCATCGTTTATCTCAATTCCTCTGGCCAATAGACTGTAGTCGATTAGGCCAATTATTCCTGTGTGGGTTCGAGTGTGTCGGTAAACCCCTTCAGGTTTGACAAGAATATCCTTCAAACTTGGAGATCGGTCAACATCGACTCCTATGAACTGACAACTAATTGCTTCCCTTTAGACTTGCTTGGTCTGAAACTCGACCCCACCATATTTGCAGTCACTTCTGGGTACTCGACATCGGAGAACAATTTCTTCTTCCGGGATCTTCGTCTCTTGGCTGAGTTTGAAGCCGCTGACAACTAACTAAAAAATGAGGGTTTGTTTATCTGAAAGCTGCAATGGTATTCAGAAAATACTGCAGAGATGAGCCGCTCGCAGTGACATTGAGGAGTGATTTGATGAACACTCATTTTCCTTATTAGGTAGTCCCTCAGGTCTGTCGCGGAGAGATCTGAGAAACTAGCCTCAAATCCCTGGGGATGAGGACTTTTTGCTTTCTATGTCGTAAAGATATGCCATTCTGAACATGGGTCTAGCGTTGCTTTGTTGAGACGCGGACCTCAGCGGTGTTGATATGCCAAACTCCAGTGTTGGTTGAGTTTGACTCAGAACGCAAGCCTCGCATTTAGAATTAAAAACACGGATGTCGCATTTTGCGACAGGTAAAATGTGGGTCTCGCGTTTTGGAGCAGGTAGAACACGGGTCTCACGTTTGACATGGACCTTGCTTTGTTGAAGAACGTGGGACTAACTTTCTAGAATAGAAGCACGGTCTTCGCGTTGCTTGAAAGAAACGCGGGTGTGAACCTCGCATTTTGAATATGTAGAACAGATTGTCTCTGCTGAATTTTCAATCTATTGTTGACGAGCCCGACGCCTTCATCGACGTTCAGTATTCCGATTTAGCCGCAAGGGTTGTTGAGAACCCTTGGCAATGTGAAATTGCAGAGTTCGTGGAGGAGAGTGATGGCAGGATTGATCTTCACCATCTTTGTGATCATGTACCGACGCATTAGCCCTGCGGGTTTCCTGAGAGACGTTTACATGGGCTGCATAGGTTGCACGAGAGGTTTTCAAAACCTTATTAGAAGTGGCATCACTTGAGCTGTAAACAAAAGTGCGAGCCACTCTGGGAGAAATCTCTGAAGAGATTCGAGAGCGAAGCTTAGAAGAGACTTTGCGGTACTGTCGCATTATTTTGGGGCTGGCAGAACCTAAGGAAAGGGATTCCTCGAACTTCCCTTGGTCGAATTCAACGACAAGGGATTCCACCATTTTCTCGAGAAGCTAAATATCAGCTTGCGCCACGACATTCTCATCAGTAGAGAATCCTAACGGAGTCGCCATCTTTTGTTTGGTCAGAAAAATTGTGTGAAGTAAAATTTCTTTGAGTGGATGAAAGACTACAACGGAATGATTCCGATTAAAAAGAGGGGAAAATAACTGGTTCTCCCTTTTATTTAAGGTCGGGTTATTGATGTGGAGATATAGAGTGATTCTTGTTCTCTGTTGATCGGCTAAACGAACAAGCTTCTCTTCAGGATTTCCTCGAAAAGTAATCAGAGAGGGGCTCTGTTTTTAACACACTAACTACTTAGAACCCACTGATTTCTCCTTTCACTCTCTGGACCTTTAAAAAAAATAAGCAAGAGGAAAGAAAGAAGTTTTTAGCTTGAGAATTCTCAGCTCTCAATCTTCAAAGTCTCTCTTTCTCTTCTCTGGCCTCCCAAAAGTCCTCCTCTTCTTCAGAGCTCCTCAGGTTATTTATAGGGAGTCAGAGGGTACAATTGTCCCCTATAATTCCTTCGTAATGGGGATTAATTCCCTATTATGTGAAAAGTTAATTGACCCAATAATGGGGGTCAGTTATAACAGAAACGCGGATCTCGCGCTGGACGCAAACCTGGCGTTGTTTGTTATAGATGCAGACCTCGCGTTATAGACATGGACGTCTCAGTCAGAACGCGTAGTTCCTCATACCCGCGCTTGAAGTGAGACGCGGAGTTGCTCTGTAATACCTCATTTCCAGAATACGTACCTTGTTGCGTATTCAGCTTTTCAGCCGTATTTTCCGATTTACCTTTCGTATTTATCCAATTTCAATTTCAAATATCATTTTCTTATATATTAGATTTTATGTGATTTTCTGGAATTTTCTAAAATTAAAATGAATTTCTTCAAAACCGGTGTCGACCAGTGTCGCTGATCGATTTCCGAATTTTTATTTCACCAACCTTTAGGAATTTCTAGAAAGCCCTTTAGGCATTATCTCTTAGAATCATATTTTCTATCTACACTCTTTTTCTTAGAATTTTATGATTTTATGAAAATTCCAACGGAGTCGGTATTTTTCCGGTTCCGGGATTTTTAGTTCCAAAACTATAAAGTAATTCTTCAAACGGATTTCACTATTAGTCTTCATGTATTATTATTGATTTTGGTAAAATTTACGAGTCGTTCCGAGATACTTGAATTTCGGACGATTTCGGTATTTTCCGAAATGTTTTCCGCATTCTCGATTTAAACCCGGGAACCCGTGTTTTCAATATTTTAATTTTTCGAGTTAGAGAAAATATTTTCTCTTTTTATAATTTCTTCTCCTTTTTCCTTTTTCTTTTTCCTTCCTTCTTTTCTTTCCAACAAATTATCTCTTCCAAAATATCTCTTCCAAAATATCTAAAATCCCACCCACTTCCTCATTAATGCCCTCATTAACTCTTCATCTCCATGGCCGGCCACCATTGGCCAAGGGAGACACCCCATCACCCCTAATTGCATAAAACCCCTCTCCAATTCTTTAATTGCAACTCCTTTACAAAAATCAAATCCTATATAAATCCTTCCTTTACAATTCTTTTCTCTTTTTCACTTCACCAAGAAATCAACTTCCCTTTCCTTCTCCAAAGCAAACCCTAGGTCTTCCTCTCCATCTCAAGCAACTTGGTTTAAGGATCGTCCGCGATATCGTCAAGAATCGCGTTGGTGCTTTTCGTCGATTTCTATCTCTTCGGGACTCGTAAAAGCCCCACACAACCTATCCAAGTGAGTATATTTACTCACCAAGGCTAGACTACTTCCTAGTATGCTTGTGTTGATCATTCATGTGTGTAGGAACTATAAAAACCGTATTTTAGCCCTTCAAACAACTATCAGATATTCTGATATGTTTTCTGTTTTTCCCAGGATTAGTCGACTTGACCTGGATACTAGTCGACTAATCCACCTTGGATGAAACGTAGCTTTTCTGATTTTCACAGTTTTAGTCGACTAAGACCCCATTACTAGTCGACTAGACCCACCTAGTCGACTATATTATCAACCTAGTCGACTAACCTATTCCAGATCTAAAAACACCAACTCCCAGTTCCAGTCGACTCATCCCAAATTATTAGTCGACCATATACTTCTAGTCGACTATACATAGTGCCTTAGTCGACTAACATGTCCCGAGGATTAGTCTCAATTTTAGGTATCAAATTTAGTCGACTTGCGTATCCATTAGTCGACTTATAATTTACCTAGTCGACTACCCTTCCAACCCTAGTCGATTTCAAAACTCTCTGGAAATCATTTTAGTCGACTCCTGCGGACTAGTAGTCGACTGATGACCCCTATTAGTCGACTAATCTTTCACCTAGTCGACTAATTCTGGCTGGTTAACTCAGTTGTTTTCTTTCTGATTTTGTCTAAACATGATACACGTATGATATGCTAGTATTGTTTATGCTTCATAATTGATACCACATGACATGTTACTTGCAGGATCTCATGACATATACTTCATGACATGTTACCATGTATTTTCATGTAGGACTTGTTAATTAAATTGTATATCTCCACCTTATCATGCTATCACTTATACCAAGCATGATAGATTTGACTTTTGTATAAAATAGATCAACTTATATTGGGTCCGGGGGAGACCATGCGGATATCGATTGTGTTCGTGTTTACAGTGGTTTTAGGAAATGTTGTGCAACTCATGTTCCGGTCTAACCTGCGGTACACCAGGGGACCGAGGGGAGAGCTTGCTCCCTATTCAGGAATCAAGTCATGACAAGAGCATACAAATAAGACTCTACTGTTTGGCCTAGCGGCTGGCTTCCGTTTACAAGCAACGGAACAATCATGGACCGTTATCCCGGGCATGTACGGGGTCCACTGTAAACATAGTTCTTCGATACAACCGCTGATTTCCAATAACCCCCTTGTTTTATTGGGATATGGATCTATGTGCACTGGGACGCTGGACCACATAGCTAGATATCACAATGAAATAAGTAATAAAATTAAGACATTAATTGTAGATGTATTGTTTTAGGACTTTGGAATTTCATGCTCTACCTTTATACTGCTATATCTTATTTACTCATGTCCATTAGCCAGTTGGCCATATCTCGTTATTATGATATGTCTTGATTCTGTGGATTTGCATATTCAGATCCCGAGACTTGGAACGAAGTGGATCCATCCACTGAGGACCAAGAGTACTTCAGTGAGCAGGCCAACCAGCTCTAGTTCCTCCAGTGCCGTACCATTTCTTTTGGCTCACAGGATTTCCTTCTCTTATGTGAGCATTTGTGTAGACTTTGTGTATATTCTTTTGGACTTGGTTGTGAAACAAAACACTTGTAAAGTGTATCAGTTCATAACTTGTATAACTTTGTACTTGTACTCTATTGATGGCATATATGAATATATCACGCTTGTGTTATACTCTGTTTCTGGATTATATTGTACTTTTCGCTTAGCGTATATATGTGGGGGCAGTTCTGACCTACGTATATACGTCGCGGTGACGTGTCCGTATCCGCCAGGATCGGGGCGTTACAGGTTGGTATCAGAGCCTAGGCTCTCAAACCTAAAGTACAATCAAGTGGCAAATCCTAGTATTTGCTAGTGCCAACTATAATGTACAAAGTTATAGAGTCCGTCTTGCTTCCTTCTTTGATCAATTCCTTCATATCCTGAACTCCTTTCCATTGTTTCCAATTCCAGTTATCATTCGATGGAGAGACGCTCAGGTCGTAACAACGTCGGGCAAGTCCCGAATGGACCTATAGGAGGAGGAGAGAATGCTGATGTCCTCCAGATCATTCAGACTATGCTAGGGAATCAGCAGCAGCAGATGAATAACCAGCAACAGTACCAGCAGCAGCAAATGGACAATCAGCAGAAGCAGATGGAGAACCAACAACAGCAGACCGAGCTCCTTAGGCAAGAGCTAGCGGCCCCAAAAGGACAAAGGCCTGGGAATGTGTCCGATTTCCGACGGCTGCAGCCAACTATCTTTACTGGAGGAGAGAAACCACTGGAGGCTGAGCAGTGGTTGACGGACACTGCTGACCTGCTGAATGCCGCCCGTGTACCGAAGGAGGATCGGGTAGAAGTAGCCAAGATCCAGCTTAAAGACATAGCTCGGACTTGGTGGCTTGCGGAGGAGGCCCGCTTGGAGAAGCCCATCACTTGGAAGACCTTCTCAGAGAGTTTTTACAGCCGGTTCTTTCCTGATACGGCGCAGCAAGAGATGGAGGAGCAATTCATTAGCCTCCAGCAGGGAAACAAGTCGGTGGACGAATACGCCGCAGACTTCCTGAGACTCAGCCGTTTCGCGCCATATATGGTCACAGATGAAGTGAAGCGTGCAAGCCGATTCCAGAAGGGTCTTCAGATGAAGATTCAGATGTACCTCATGCCCCAACATTTGAAGACATATGCAGAGGTTCTTACCAGCGCTCGAGAGGTGGAGCGTGGGTTTGAAAAGGAGAAAGAGACTCAGATGGGAAATCAGGTCATGAAGAGGCCGTTTGTGCCTACGGGAAGAGGAATCCCATTTAGAGCGGCGAAGATGCAGAGGCAGCCCTTCAGACCGGCTCCCTACCAGGCAGCCCAATCATCTATTTTCTGCAACTTCTGTCAGAAGCCAGGGCACACTCAACCAAATTGCCGGAGGGCAAACGGCTTGTGTTTGATATGTGGGTCTCGAGGACATGCAGTAGAGACTTGTCCACACCATCGGAGATTCGGGATGGCCAACCAGCCCTTGCCAGGACTTCCAGGACCCAGTGGACAGAGAGTGCTGCCAGGACCAATTGGGCAGAAGGACCAGGGGCCAGTGGTGAGGAGAGCACCCCTTCCTCCACAGCACATGATTCGTCCAGTGCAGAGGGGAGGCAGAACAGCAGTCGGACGAGGCAGAGGTCAGGCCTACAACCTGACAGAGGCTGAGGCAGAGGCTTCAGAGGAGGTGGTTACAGGTAACATCAGAGTATACTCAAAGCCTGTTATCGCTTTATTCGACTCTGGTGCATCCCACTGTTATATTTCTGATAACTTTGTGGCCGTCCATTCTATACCTGTTAAGGTTTTAGACCACAAGTGGGAGATAAGTACAGGGAATGGGGTGATCTTATCATCTAGAGTGTGTACTGACTGTCCAGTAGAACTGTGTGACAAGGTCTTAGCCATAGATATGCTCGTACTCGACACTAAGGGGTACGACGTGATCTTAGGCATGACCTGGCTTAGTCAGTATTATGCCGTGATTGATTGTCGAGAGAGGAAGATCAATTTTAGGATTCCCCTTCAGCCTGAGTTTCAGTTTAGTGGAGAAGTGAAGTCCACTAAGGGAAAGCAGATCATTTCATCGGAGGTTCAGAAGCAGAAGGTACCGTGTGGGATGAATTCCCGGAGGTATTTGCTGAGATCACAGGACTGCCACCTGTCAGGACGATTGAGTTCTCCATCGAGACTATTCCAGGAGCAGCACCTATATCTAAGGCTCCGTACAGGATGGCACCGACGGAGTTGGAAATCCTGAAGAAGCAGCTACAGGAGTTATCAGATAAGGGATTGATCAGGCCCAGTACATCACCGTGGGGAGCTCCAGTATTGTTGGCCAATAAGAAGGATGGTAGCAAGAGACTTTGTATTGACTATAGGGAGTTAAACAAAGTCACCATCAAGAACAGGTATCCCCTTCCCAGGATTGATGATCTATTTGATCAGCTTCATGGAGCCCGCGTATTCTCCAAGTTGGACTTACAGTCGGGTTACCATCAGCTGAGGGTGAAGAAGGAGGATATACTGAAGACGGCATTCAGGACCCGATATGGCCACTACGAGTTTCTTGTTATGCCTTTCGGAGTCACTAATGCCCCTGTCGTGTTTATGGATTTAATGAACCGAGTGTTCTCGCCCTTCTTGGATCAGTTTGTTGTTGTTTTCATTGACGACATCTTGATCTATTCAAGGAACAGGAGGGAGCATGCAGAGCACTTGAAAATTGTGTTGCAGACACTTCAGCAGGATCAGCTTCATGCCAAAAGGAGTAAGTGTGAGTTCTGGCTGGACAGCATAGCATTCCTCGGACATGTGGTGTCAGCAGAAGGTATCTCAGTGGATCCGAGTAAAGTCCAGGCAGTAAAGGAGTGGCCAATCCCGAGGACAGTGACAGAGATAAGGAGTTTTCTTGGACTAGCTGGCTATTACAGACGCTTTGTCCAGGACTTCTCTAGAATTGCCGCTCCATTGACGAAGCTCACCAGGAAAGGGGAGAAGTACATTTGGACAGAGGAGTGTGATGCAGCCTTCGAGCAGTTGAAGCAGAAGCTCATTTCGGCTCCTATCTTGAGAACTCCCTCAGGGAGAGGAGGAATGGTCATCTTTAGTGATGCCTCAGGTAAAGGCCTAGGATGCGTACTTATGCAACATGACCATGTGATAGCGTATGCATCCAGGCAGTTGAAGCCTCATGAGAGGAATTACCCAACTCATGATTTGGAGTTGGCAGCAGTGATCTTTGCATTGAAGATTTGGAGGCACTATCTTCTGGGAGATAGAGTGCTAATATATACAGATCACAAGAGCCTCAAGTACATCTTTTCACAGAAAGAGCTGAATATGAGGCAGAGGAGATGGCTGGAGCTTATGGCAGACTACGACATTGACTTGCAATATCATCCAGGCAAGGTCAATACAGTCCCGGATGCATTGAGTAGGATGCCAGAGAACAGAGTGCTTGTCCAGTTCACTCAGCAAGAGGACTTGATTCGAGATTTCATTCGATTGGATCTGATGGTAGTTCGAGGAGCTGAGAAGGCAGGACAGCTTATGACTTTACAGATCCAGTCATCCTTGATAGAGGAGATTAAGGAAGCCCAGAAGGAGGATCCTAGACTCCAGACATTTAGAGCTCAGGTCGAGGCTGGATTAAGGACGGATATCTGTATTCGTTCTAATGATGCCTTGTGCTTTGGTGATAGACTTTGTGTTCCTCAAGGGGAAGTGAGACAGAAGATTTTGGCTGAAGCCCACAGTTCAGCCTACTCTATACACCCTGGAGGAAACAAGATGTACCAAGACCTGAAGAAGCACTTTTGGTGGAATGCCATGAAGAGAGAGATAGCACAATTTGTGGCTAAGTGCTTGGTGTGCCAGCAGATTAAGATCGAGCATCAGAGATCGGCTGGACTTCTGCAACCTTTGCCAATACCCGAGTGGAAATGGGAGCATATCACGATGGACTTTGTCACGGCATTACCTCGTAGTCCCAAAGGTAATAATGCCGTGTGGGTCATCATTGATCGTCTCACTAAGTCGGCCCACTTTATACCATTCCGGGTCGGTCAGACGACAGAGGTGTTGGCAGAGAAGTATATGAAGGAAGTGGTCCGTCTACATGGAGTGCCAGTCAGTATTGTTTCAGACAGAGACACGAGATTCAGATCTCACTTTTGGGAGAGTCTCCAAGAGAGTCTGGGCACTCGTCTGAAGTTCAGTACAGCTTATCATCCCCAGACAGACGGACAGTCAGAGCGGACCATCCAGATCCTCGAAGATATGCTTAGAGCCTGCATGATTGAGTTCGGGGGTTCTTGGGAAGACCATCTTCACTTGGCTGAGTTTTCATATAACAACAGCTATCAGGCAAGTATAAAGATGGCACCTTTTGAGGCACTGTATGGGAGGAAATGCAGGTCACCAATTTGCTGGGATGAAGTTGGTGAGAGGAGCCTGTTGGGACCAGAGATGCTGATCCAGACGACAGAGAAAGTCAAGATTATCAGGGATCATCTCAGGGCAGCTCAGAGCAGGCAAAAGAGTTGGGCAGATTCTCGGAGGAGGCCATTGGAATTCGGAGTTGGAGATCATGTGTTCCTGAAAATTTCACCGACCAAGGGAGTGATCCGCTTCGGCACTCGTGGGAAACTAAGTCCGAGGTATATCGGCCCATTCGAGATATTAGATCGAGTGGGAGATGTGTCTTATCGATTGGCGCTGCCGCCATCGTTGGACGGGGTTCATAATGTTTTCCACGTGTCTCAGCTGAGGAGATATGTGAAGGATGAGAGTCACATTTTGGATCATTCCGAGTTGGAGCTTCAACCGGACTTATCTTATCAGGAGCAGCCGATGGCCATCTTGGACAGGAGTGTCAAGACACTGAAGAGCAAGGATATACCTTTGGTGTTAGTGTCTTGGAACCGCCATGTACCGGGAGAGGCTACATGGGAGCGAGAGGACGTCATCCGAGAGCGATACCCTCAACTCTTCACCAATTGGTAAGACTCTTTCCTTCTATCCCTCTACCGTTATATTCCATTTATCATGTCCTTCCTTGTTGCCTTTAACTTTACGAAATTTCGAGGACGAAATTTTTGTAAGGTGGGTAGATTGTAATACCTCGTTTCCAGAATACGTACCTTGTTGCGTATTCAGCTTTTCAGCCGTATTTTCCGATTTACCTTTCGTATTTATCCAATTTCAATTTCAAATATCATTTTCTTATATATTAGATTTTATGTGATTTTCTGGAATTTTCTAAAATTAAAATGAATTTCTTCAAAACCGGTGTCGACCAGTGTCGCTGATCGATTTCCGAATTTTTATTTCACCAACCTTTAGGAATTTCTAGAAAGCCCTTTAGGCATTATCTCTTAGAATCATATTTTCTATCTACACTCTTTTTCTTAGAATTTTATGATTTTATGAAAATTCCAACGGAGTCGGTATTTTTCCGGTTCCGGGATTTTTAGTTCCAAAACTATAAAGTAATTCTTCAAACGGATTTCACTATTAGTCTTCATGTATTATTATTGATTTTTGGTAAAATTTACGAGTCGTTCCGAGATACTTGAATTTCGGACGATTTCGGTATTTTCCGAAATGTTTTCCGCATTCTCGATTTAAACCCGGGAACCCGTGTTTTCAATATTTTAATTTTTCGAGTTAGAGAAAATATTTTCTCTTTTTATAATTTCTTCTCCTTTTTCCTTTTTCTTTTTCCTTCCTTCTTTTCTTTCCAACAAATTATCTCTTCCAAAATATCTCTTCCAAAATATCTAAAATCCCACCCACTTCCTCATTAATGCCCTCATTAACTCTTCATCTCCATGGCCGGCCACCATTGGCCAAGGGAGACACCCCATCACCCCTAATTGCATAAAACCCCTCTCCAATTCTTTAATTGCAACTCCTTTACAAAAATCAAATCCTATATAAATCCTTCCTTTACAATTCTTTTCTCTTTTTCACTTCACCAAGAAATCAACTTCCCTTTCCTTCTCCAAAGCAAACCCTAGGTCTTCCTCTCCATCTCAAGCAACTTGGTTTAAGGATCGTCCGCGATATCGTCAAGAATCGCGTTGGTGCTTTTCGTCGATTTCTATCTCTTCGGGACTCGTAAAAGCCCCACACAACCTATCCAAGTGAGTATATTTACTCACCAAGGCTAGACTACTTCCTAGTATGCTTGTGTTGATCATTCATGTGTGTAGGAACTATAAAAAACCGTATTTTAGCCCTTCAAACAACTATCAGATATTCTGATATGTTTTCTGTTTTTCCCAGGATTAGTCGACTTGACCTGGATACTAGTCGACTAATCCACCTTGGATGAAACGTAGCTTTTCTGATTTTCACAGTTTTAGTCGACTAAGACCCCATTACTAGTCGACTAGACCCACCTAGTCGACTATATTATCAACCTAGTCGACTAACCTATTCCAGATCTAAAAACACCAACTCCCAGTTCCAGTCGACTCATCCCAAATTATTAGTCGACCATATACTTCTAGTCGACTATACATAGTGCCTTAGTCGACTAACATGTCCCGAGGATTAGTCTCAATTTTAGGTATCAAATTTAGTCGACTTGCGTATCCATTAGTCGACTTATAATTTACCTAGTCGACTACCCTTCCAACCCTAGTCGATTTCAAAACTCTCTGGAAATCATTTTAGTCGACTCCTGCGGACTAGTAGTCGACTGATGACCCCTATTAGTCGACTAATCTTTCACCTAGTCGACTAATTCTGGCTGGTTAACTCAGTTGTTTTCTTTTCTGATTTTGGTCTAAACATGATACACGTATGATATGCTAGTATTGTTTATGCTTCATAATTGATACCACATGACATGTTACTTGCAGGATCTCATGACATATACTTCATGACATGTTACCATGTATTTTCATGTAGGACTTGTTAATTAAATTGTATATCTCCACCTTATCATGCTATCACTTATACCAAGCATGATAGATTTGACTTTTGTATAAAATAGATCAACTTATATTGGGTCCGGGGGAGACCATGCGGATATCGATTGTGTTCGTGTTTACAGTGGTTTTAGGAAATGTTGTGCAACTCATGTTCCGGTCTAACCTGCGGTACACCAGGGGACCGAGGGGAGAGCTTGCTCCCTATTCAGGAATCAAGTCATGACAAGAGCATACAAATAAGACTCTACTGTTTGGCCTAGCGGCTGGCTTCCGTTTACAAGCAACGGAACAATCATGGACCGTTATCCCGGGCATGTACGGGGTCCACTGTAAACATAGTTCTTCGATACAACCGCTGATTTCCAATAACCCCCTTGTTTTATTGGGATATGGATCTATGTGCACTGGGACGCTGGACCACATAGCTAGATATCACAATGAAATAAGTAATAAAATTAAGACATTAATTGTAGATGTATTGTTTTAGGACTTTGGAATTTCATGCTCTACCTTTATACTGCTATATCTTATTTACTCATGTCCATTAGCCAGTTGGCCATATCTCGTTATTATGATATGTCTTGATTCTGTGGATTTGCATATTCAGATCCCGAGACTTGGAACGAAGTGGATCCATCCACTGAGGACCAAGAGTACTTCAGTGAGCAGGCCAACCAGCTCTAGTTCCTCCAGTGCCGTACCATTTCTTTTGGCTCACAGGATTTCCTTCTCTTATGTGAGCATTTGTGTAGACTTTGTGTATATTCTTTTGGACTTGGTTGTGAAACAAAACACTTGTAAAGTGTATCAGTTCATAACTTGTATAACTTTGTACTTGTACTCTATTGATGGCATATATGAATATATCACGCTTGTGTTATACTCTGTTTCTGGATTATATTGTACTTTTCGCTTAGCGTATATATGTGGGGGCAGTTCTGACCTACGTATATACGTCGCGGTGACGTGTCCGTATCCGCCAGGATCGGGGCGTTACATGCTCAGACCCGCCTTTGAAGTAAGACGCGAGGCTGCTCAAACCCGCGTGAGACGCGGAGTTTCTCAGACCTTGGTTTGAAGTAAGACGTGAGGTTGCTCAGAGCCGCGTAAGACGTGAAGTTACTCAGACCCGTGTCTGAAGTCTGCATTTCCCTTTGGACGCGAGGTCCGCATTTTAGTTGAAACCCGACCTTCGCGTTGAAGTGAGGTTCGCGTCAGATGACTTGTCCTTAGTGATTTTTAGACAGCCTATGATGAGCATGATTGTCATATTTTTATGCCCACATTTATCTATCATTTGTTTATACATAATGTTACTCAGATATTTTTAGTGATATTTTGCAGACAAACTATTAGGAGAAGACTAGACGCAAAAGTGTACTTTGTGAACATTTAGCATGCTAAAAAGAGTTTAAAGGTAAGATGGGAGATTTGATATTGTCAGGGTTGCTCTACTTCTCTTAAAATCCATAATATAGATATCTACACCCAGTTTGTAGATGTTTGAATCCAGTTGGGATGAAAATGTATTTTTGTTAAGTCCAGGAGATTAAATGTTATTTGAGATTAAATAGCTTTTCTGTGTAATTTTATATTTATTTGGACAATTTTATGTAAAATAGGCCAAGACTTAAACTATAAATACATTATCTAGCCTGAGGTTTTGGAGGGTCTTTTGTTTTGGCCACAATCTAATTTTCCTTGACGCTTTTCATTATTAATAAAATGTTTTCCGCCACCGTCGCTATCTGCAGTTTTCTGCAAGCTTTCATTTTTTTTCTTCTTCACAATTGATTGGAACACACGCCTCGAGGCTCGCGCAAACGAAGAAGGCAGGAGACCTTCATCTAAGTGCGGGGTCCACGTGTGTGGGGGCCACATCGGCCCTGTTCAATGCGCAAAGCCAAGTCTCAATTTTTCTTCACCTGAGAGTGCGTGAGCAAGCAAGAACTTGCTGAATTTATTGCATGAGAAGAAGACGTGGGGGCCACTTGGTTTGTTCAACGTGCAAGGCAATGGGAGCAATGGCAGCACACGAAATTCTGAGGTAAGTGCTTGGTTAATCATTTTGATAAATTAGCTTAGTTTTATGAATTAGTTTTAATTGGTCTGTTGTTTAATTAATTAATTAATATTTTGCATTCATTAGTAAATTAATTAATTTAGTTATCGACCCATTGAAGTTAATATTTGTCACATAGATTATCATATTATTGGTGTGATCATGTATAACTAAAAACATTGACAAGTGTCTAGAGAGATGAATCTAAAGTAGATTATCTTGCGGTCATCTGTTACATCTCCTATGTAGGGTTATACACACACTGATTGACCTATCATTTTTAGGAGATTATTTTAGAGTCACTAGTTATTTGACAGGCTATGCAACTCTAGCAAATGATCCATACTTAGAGTTTATCGCTTTTAGCATTTAAATTAATTTGTCTTTTTTATTTACCTTTGATGGATCATGTAACGTGGACGATACTCTGTGCTTAGATCTAGTGTTCAAACTTAATTTTCCTGTTAGAAATAGAGATTAGGTGAGTGACAACAGACCGATATAGAGATCGAGATTGACCGCTCGATGCTAATTTAGGGGTTCCACCGTAGGTGCTTGACTTTCTTAGATTGACATTTAGTTAAGAAAATCACTTTTCAACTCACAAACTTTTACCAATTCGCTTAGAAGTGTTGAAACCATAAGATACACCTGTCCCTATGGATCGACCTTCAAATATGCAAACGAACGATCGTGCACTTGCGTTAATTAAAACAGGAAAGTCAAATCTCCCTAACAGCCTACAGGGACCAGTCAGGACAGTTGGATAGTTGGTCCTACGGGCCTCGTTGATATAGATGGACCTTTCCCTCGAGGTTGTCCCTTCAAGTGGGCAGGGGCCGAAAATGACATCCACTTTTTGGTAGTTGACGAGGGCGTGACTCGCCAAACTCTTCTGCTGCTGTGCTTTGGGAGCCTCCTTCTGCACCTTGACCTCCGAGGGTTTTCCTGAATTTAGGATGAACTCCTTGAGGTACCCCAGTTGACGAGTTCCTGGAGCTACTTCTGGAGATGTCGATAGTCAACTGTGCGATGGCCCGTCCCATCATGAAAGGCGCAGTAAACTTCAGCTCTAGGACCTTTTGGATTAGGCAAAAGTAGTCATGGATGTCTCAGCTAGGATTGGTTCTGGATCGTAATCTCAGCTAGGATTGGTTCTAGATCGCATTAAAACTCGGATTAATGGAAGTATTGAATGTAGTGAGGCCGGCATCAACTCTGTAGACCTCAACGGGGTTCCGAGAAGAACTCGGTTGAAATTATTTCTTGAAGTCGTTCTGCCTCCGGTTTTGAATCTTCTTCGGAGAAGCAGGCTGTGGCTTTATCTTCTCTCCCTCGCTCTCTTGCTTAGGAGGGCGGGTCGTTGAGCTTCGCATCGCTTCATCCAGTTGGACATACTTCTGGGCCCGAGATAAGATATCCTTCATGTTCGTGATGTCTTATTTCACCAAATGCTTGTAGAAGAAATGATCGGTCCGCAGTCCGATAATGAATGCGGCCGCAGCAACATCGTCGCTATAGTTATAAACCACAGCCATCTGGTTCTGAAAATAACTGATATAGCGTTTTAAGGTCTCTCACGGCTTCATCTTGATGGTGAGGAGGTGGTTGTTGTTCTTCTTAAACTCCTACCACGATGCATATTGGTTGAAGAAGGCATCGCTAACCTCTTTGAAGCTTCAGAGAGATCGTGATGAGAGAGAGAGAGGAACCAGACCAATGTCATGCCTTTGAGACTAGAGAAAAACACTAGACACATGAGGTAGTCATCGTAAGAGTGGACTACCATCTTGACCTGATAGACTCGGAGGTGCTGGACGGGGTCAATCATTTCGGTGTAGCATTCAAGGTTTGGTATCATGAACTTCTTCGGGAACTTGTAGGACATAATTTCCTCTGAAAGAGGAGAAACTAGAGATTCATAGGATGGACGATCCTTTGCTGCCACAGGTTTGGGGCCAGCGTGTCCTCGTGGATCCGCTTCCGGACCATCTATACAAATCCTTGACGGGAGGAGTCTTGGCGAGCCTGGACGGCTAGCTTTCTTCAGAGTGCTCATCGTGACGCGGAGATGCGGATCTAGGATGCCTCCAGCTACCCCCCCTGTGGGCGGCGTCCGTCACACGTGAAGGTGAAGGATGAGATTCCTCCACGTCGGTGCTGATCGTACACACGCATTGCATATTTCGTGTCACATTTTGTCATTTATTTATAATAAAACTCTGTTATTTTATTCATTTTCATGTTTAATAGTATGCATGGTAATTAATGAAGAAAAAGAGAAAAGAACCGGTTTATCCAATAAAATCCAGAAATTTAAAGACCAAGCAAATCAACGAGGATCTACTCAAATCCAGAGGTTTAGAAGCAATTCTATCTGAAGACCGGGTATATCAGAGAAGATAATATCAGTTAAAAATCACTTACAAAGGAATTTTGAAGACCCATTTTTGATAACTGAAGATAAATGGAGAATCGCCAAAATCCAGAGTTAATACTGAAAATCTCATTGGAGATAAAGGCATATCGGAGATCAACGGGTGCTACGCTCCCAGGATCTGGCCCAATGGCTAGATCCTGGTCGTGCAAACGTGACAAAAGCCATGTTTGTGCAGCTTGAAAGAGTTTGTTGGGGGAGCGGTTGCTCCCCTATCTTCACACGCTTTCTCCTATCTTATTATACATATAAATACCCCCATAAAGAGCAGAGAAATGTAGAGAGAAGAATTTAGATTAAGTTTTTGCTTTATTCTTAAGGTTAGAATCTTTGTTAGATTGCTTTAAAAAGTTGTAATCTCAATTTATTTGCTTTCTAGTTTAGATCAGAAAAGTGAGAGAGAGGAAACGAGTATGTAATTCACCATTGAATTGACAATCAAAAAAGATTTGCCTTGCTTATTCAACTTGAGTCAATTTATTTGGTATGTTAATGATGTTTATTCATTCTTTTATTTATTTTTTCTTTGCAATGAGTAGCTAATCTCTCTCCTTCTGAGCTCATTAATCGACTTTCATGTCTTTGATCTTGATCGATTATTACTCTACCACCTCATTGAATCATATGAATACCTAAGTCAAGCCTTGCTTTGCGAGTATTCTTGAAGGCACATGAGGAGTGGGTTTTTAACTTTAAAACTTGTTTGAAACTTTTTCTAAAATTGTTTTTATTCCATATTTGCTCCTATCTTGATGGTTTAACATTCAAGCTAAAAAAGTTGTTTTTAAAAACAAAGTTAAATTTTCAAAAGATCTATCTTATATGTTTTACTTGGATACTTTGATCTAAAAGACTAAGCTTATGCCTATGATCACTTGAGGCATTTCTTTTTTAGAGAATAGTACATGTTAAGTAAAATATTAGTGAGCCTGAATTTCTTCTCCTTAGAAACAAACAAACTCTATTTTTCCATCAACCAATTTCCAATCATACCATATTCTTTTGTTTTCCTTAAAAAACTGACACTATGACTTGTTTTCTCAAAAATACCGAAAAGCTTGCATCGCATCTCTCCTCATGGATACGACCCGTTAGCCCTAAGCTACACGATATTTCTTTACTCAAATCAGGTGCCCCTCATCTAGGCCTTTTAAGGATCTCAATCTGGGTGAGGAGCTAGTTTTCGACACGGATGGCGGCGTTTCTCTTCACGGCGGCTTTCCACGCTTGCCAGCCGCCTTCGTCTCTTGTTCATTGACCCATTTTTGTAAGTGGTCCAACACCTGGAGAAGTTGCCCCTCAGTAGGCAGTCGGGATTCATGCTCGTTGGCTACTCGCTCGGGAGTAGTCGTTAGGGATGGGGCTCCTCATTGATTTGTTTGAGAACCACATCTGGAGAGGGGTGGAGATCAGTGGGATTTGTGTCGCCATTGACGGTCTTCTTGCCTTTGGAAACAACAACCAAGGCGGCGGCTTGTTAGTTGATCTTCTTCTAATGAGCCATTATCATTTGCGGAGCTTTTTGAGGAAAGAGATTTGGGAGTGTTTGGCGAAGGGGAAGGGATCCCTGAGCATTTACTCGAGAGATCTCAATGCAAACACCAATGTGGTGGGGTTTTACGCCACAAAAAGTAAGATGCTCCCAATTGATCATGCCAAGAACACAAGGAAAAGAATGCCTATCAGGTCAAGAGCACCGGTGTGGTACCGGCCGAAGACCTTCGAGTGTGAGAATAAGAACCCTTATTTGAATAAAGCTGAGAATACTTATGAATAGTAGTTTTTGATGATAATTAGATGCTAACCCTTTCTTGATAGAGATGGGGGTGTATTTATACTCGCCTGAGCTATCATCTGGGTGCGGATACTTTGGATCTCCATAACTGTATAAACTGAATGTTATCAAATTCTCATAACTGCCTAGATCGTGCCACTTGATTGTTGGGATAACCATGCAGAGATATCCGCCACTATCCATAACAACCCACGTTGATATATGGGCATTGTAACGTTTTGCATGTGGGGACGATCTGGCAGCATGGCTAGATCCGCGAATCACGGGGATCATATGGTCCAGCTATGAGTAGCACAGGAGCAGCAAGCTTCGGAGGGTCTTCGGTTCGTAATCTGGAGTAGTTCTGGGGATAGTTTTTGTGCTGATAACTGTAACCTCCGGAGAATTACTCGACTCTAGTTGAGGTTCCAGATAAATAATGCCGAAGTGACGCAGGCTCAGGGCAAGACCCGAGGCTTTATCTTTGGGCCCATGTTAGGCTCGCAGCCATGCTGGGCCTACTGGCATAAAGGTGACTTGGCTGGTTGGGGTGCTACTGAGCGATAGGACAAGTGGTATGATCTCAACGCACGCTGGAAATCGACCACTACATCTCTGCAAGCAAGTTTTTATTGGATGCCATGGTTTCAACTTGCTTTGCGAGAGAAGCCTCAGTTTCAACTTGTCCCCTAGATAACTGATCCCACCATTCATGCAAGAGAGAAATGTTGTTCCTATATTTTTAGATATTTCACTTACTAAAATTTGAATTTTAAAACATGCAATAACATGAACTAAATATACTGCAATATAATCATAATAAATGAATAAATAAACAACAGAAAATAAAGTTCGACAGTGAAGAACAGTCATGCTATTCATTGTCCTAGAAGACAAAGACTCACCGTATCGCTTGGGCGTTGAAGTGGTAGCATCAAATAGCGGTAAAAGATCCCCCGGAATGTACCAACATCCAGCGTGAGCATGAGCATGAGTCTCCTGCTCTGATGATCAACAGTCGCCCACTAAGAAGAAATAAAATTTAACTTTAAAATAGAGAATCGAACTCTTCGCGTGGAAAACTCAAATAAGGGAAAGAAGAAAAAGCTTGTTGTTCTTATTTTCAGCTTTAGAATTGAGGGTCTATTTATAGGTCAAATAGCACCCAGTCTAACAGCTATATCCCGAATATACAAATAACAGGTGAATTTAATGCGCATGTTCTCAAATTTCGAGATCTATAATGGTCAGCAATAAATGGTCAAAGTTTGAATGAGTCAAAATTAAAAAGAAAAAGAAATAAAAAAGGAGCTCGCGTCAAAATTAAAAGGAAAAAAACAAATAAGAGCTTGCGAGCGCGCATTCACACGCCGCATCGCGGCATGTGTGCGCCGGCACCAGCGTTGTCATGGCGGGCGGGAGGTGCGGCATGCGTGCGCATGCGTGTGTATGGTGTACTCATATAGCATATAAATCATAATAAATAGGATGAGAAAGAATTGATATTTAAACATCTTTCCTTCTCATATCCCATCCCATGTAGGACTAAATAAATAAGCTAAAGCGTAAATTTTAGGGAATTCTAGCTTCCCTGCTTATGTCCGCTCAACTTCAATAGTCCCCCCCCCCAAAAAAAAAAAGGTTGGAATTTCAGGGAAGACAATAAATCAATGAATAACACAGAACATAAAAGATAAATAAAGATTGGGCAACCTCATACTCCAGATTAAAGATAGGTAGCTTGCGGCCTTGAACCTACTCTCAGTGAATTAACTCACAGCCAGAGAGACATAATAGACTAAGTCTTGAAATAAACTTCTTTACCAGATATTGACAAAAGACACACACCGTGCGTTCTCATCTATTAAGCGAGTGGGTTGAGCATTCATGGCCTTGCTCACAATAACTGACTCATGAAAGTTTCTAGGGGGTCAGCCCTACTGAGGATATAGTAAGCAGAAAGGAGAGCTTCACCCCCAAAGATTTTTGGGTGCACCAGAGTTGAGTAACATTCAGGTCACCATGTCCATGAGTGTTCTGTTTTTCTTTTCAGTAACATCATTGGACTATGTTGTGTAAAGAGCAATCACCTCATGAACAATACTGTGTACTTGGCAGTATTCAGTCGTTTTAGTTGAGGTGTATTCCCCCATGATCAAATCTTAATATCTTAATTTTTTTTTTTCAAATTGGTCCTCAGCTTCGGCTTTATACATTGTGAACCAGTTAAGTAGCTCATCTTTAGACTTTAGAAGATAGGTATAACAATATTTGAGTGATCATCTATGAATGTCACAAAGTATCTTTTACTTTCTCGAGTGAGAACTCTGTTTGAGTCACACACATCACTATGGATAAGTTCAAAGGATTCAGAGTTCCTTGTGATAGAAGGAAAAAGTTTTCTGATTTGTTTTTCCTGAACACATATTTCACACTTGGAATCAAAGTCAGAAAAGGAAGAAGTCTTGAGAATGAGATTTAAATTAATCATTTTCTTTATATATTTAAAGTTTACATGTCCTAATCTTCCATGCCAAACATTACAAAATTCAATATTAAGATCAACATGAACTGGAATTTTATTATCAGAAGGATTTATTACATTAAGTTTAAAAAGATCATCATTGACAAAACATTTGCCAATGAATACATTATTTTTGAGATTACAAATTTATTGAATAATTTAACAATCCTATATTCAGTTGTAAGAAGATGAGATTTGCTGATTAAATTCCTCCAGAGAGTGGGTACATGCAAGACACCTTGAAAAGTTAGAAATTTGCCAAAAGCCATATTCAGTTCAATGCATTCAATGCCCATCACTTCTTTGGTGGAGTTATCTGTCAGACTCACACTTCCTCCATATTGGTTCTGATTGGATTTAAATCAGGAGCGATCAGTACAAACATGAATATTTGCTCTTGAACTAACCACCAGTCCGAGGAGACGATGATATAATTGACAAGAGAAAGAAAAGTTACTAACCTAAAGTTGTTGGGATCTTTTTCCATGATATTGACTTTGTGCTCGAAGTTTCCTATGTTCCCTTTTGCAGCAGGTTTGAATGGTTTCTTTTTTTGGTGAACGCACTAAGGAGCCAAGTGATTGATTCTCTCGCAGACATAGTAAAACTTCCCATCAGACTTATGGTTAGAGATTTTAGGTTTAAAGTGAGAGGAATTTAAGTGATCAAATTTCTTGAATTTCTTGCCCTTGAGATTCATGTTTTTGCGCTTAGGCTTATCCTCTACCAAGTTCACTTTAGCCTTCATTTCATTCTTGGTTTTGAAGTTAAGTCTATGCTGGTCTTCAATGCAAATTGCCCTAAGAGCATGAATCAGAGTTATGTCCTCTTGTTTATGATGGTCACTAGCAAAGTTTGACCAAGATGGGGATAGTTTATGAATAAGGCATGAAACTTTATAAAAGGCATCAAAAAAAATTAGTTTCCCTTAGATTGGAGATGATGGATATAGTCTTGAAATTCATGAATTGATCATTGATGGGCTTGCTATTGATTGGGAGAAAATCGTACACAAAAGTGTATGTTTTGAAATCAAGATTTAAAGTGTGTGTGCTTTGGCTTCCTCGATACTTCCGTTATAGTATAGAGGCTAAAACGAGTCGAATCCACAAGAACGGGAAGTGATAGAAGCTTACACGGCATATTCACGTGTGTTAACGATTCTTCAATGTTTGAAAGAATGAAAAGAAAAGAAAGAAAACAAAGAATGAAAAGAGAAGAGTAGGGTGAAACACGAAGAAGTGGGAAACATATAAAAGAATGTATTTGTGATTTTTGAGATATATCTAAAACAAAGTAAAAGGAGAAAGAAAACTCATGGCTACTAACTACTAATGGCTCCATTAACCATGCTAACCTCTTAGTGATGTTGCCTCACATGTATCCTTGGTCATCACTAGTCCTTGGTTCAAGAGCGTTTCAAAGCATGACCCATACGATAACTTTCATATTCAAACTCAACAAACAAGTGCAAGTTACACTTAAACCATCAAAACTAAATAAGAGTAAGCATGAAATAGAGCAATATTAGCTTGTTAGAGAGTGAGGATGTTAGAATGTTAGAATCCATCATCATGAGCCATCAATGGCTCTTGCAAGAGTAAGGCCAAGTAGAGGCTATTAGATTCATGTGGATTATCAATTAAGAACTTTGCAAGTTAGTGGTTAGTAGTTAGTTGCCATGAGAGAAAATTAGCTAAACATGTAAAAGGAGTTAGAGAGAATAAAATAAAGATAGGTAAAGAGAGAACCTTTCATAGATTGTCACCTTCTATTACAAGCACTCTTACTTTCCAACTATATACCACTCTCTCCTATTACAAGATCCACAAGAAATGGAAAATACAAAGGAGGAGGAAGAAGAAGAAGAACTAATCTAAACTACCCTAAACTATAATATGGAGAAGAAAACCTTAAAAACTATCCTAAAAACTCCTCAAAACTTCTTCTCCTCATGCTCTGGAAATCACAGGGTATTTATAGGAGAACTGGGGCACCAAGGTACAGGTACGGAGCGCGCGTCAAATCTTGGCCTACGGCTCCACACCAGAGGCTGCATTTTTGCGGCCATAGCATGGCTACGCGCGCTGCGCCGCTTGCCACGCGCTGTCATGTTGCCCCCCTGTCAGTTGTACTTGCTAGTTTCTGGATTTGGGCCCCTGGTTTTGACGAAATCACCCTCCAAAGTCAATGGCTATCTTTAGGCTTTTAATCACCATTTAAATGGTGATTTTGGGTCTTCTTCTTCATTTCATGTCATGGACCTAGAAATATATAAGAGAGGTATTATTAACAGGATTTAATATTAAAGAAATGTGAAGATGTGGTATGAAATATGAGATTTTAGAAACTAATCACACCCCACACTTATCTTTTACTCGTCCCGAGCAAAATAAAAAGCTAACTAAGAAGATTATTACACCACTTTCGCAGGTGACGCGATTGCACTGAGCATGTGCAACAAGTCATTAAACCTCTAGGTTTCCCCTAGAGGAGGAGTTTTGTCTCCTGAGGGTTTTCAGCGGATTATACCCACAAAATCCAAAAAGAAAGAAATCAAATGTTAGTATTTTGAAAGCACATTTTGAAATAGAGAAAAGTGTTAAAATATTTTTGCAAAAATGTAAGTGATCCAAGGTCATAGGTTAACTAGAAATTATTTTTCCTTAAACTAAGTCGAAATGCAAAATCTTGTTATAAATTAAATGTAAGAATTTAAAATTGATTCGATTCTTTGATTTTTCATAAAACTCTTAGAAAATATGCACTATGTGAATTGTGAAGATTTTTGGGATATCGAACCTAACTTTCATGTCATTTATTTATATTATTATTTTCTTCTTTCCTTAGTTTTCTTAGACTTTCTAGTTTACCCAGGTAGTGAACCTTTAGTCGGTGGCTCCCAAACCAGATAGTTTTAGGGCACCAGATGAGAAAACATCCCTCGAACTAAGGACTCGAGGAAATAAGACCACAAAACTAAACGGGATTATTTTATTTTTGTCCACCGTATTAGGCGTGAATAATCATGCTTCCTGAGGCATAATTACCCAACTTAAATAGTGATTTTATCATCATTTTTTATATTATTTTGTTGTATTTTTTATGACATTTTCAGTCTTTGTTTCAATCCCAAAAAATTGTGTAAGTGTGAAGTGCATAAATCTGAGGCAAAAATTCAAGATCAAATTATTTTTCCAATCTTACTTCCTTATCCTAAAATTTAAACAAGATCTATTATTTTGACTTAGTTTAAAAATTCATAATTTTAAGTCTTCCTAATTCCTAAGATAATCTTAATTTTCTTAAAAATAAATAAAAACTATTTCTCTTAACTTAAAATTTGTTTATAAAAAGAAAGGAATAAGAGTTTTTATACAAAAGAGAAATCTAAAAATTTTCTAAAAATAAGTGTGAAAGAAAATAATTTAAAACAACCTATGTTAGAAAACCCTCCCCGACACTTATCTCATGCATTGTCCTAAATGCGTCGTGAATGTGTATATACATGAAACAAATGGGAAGGGAAGGAAAATTACCTCATGGTGGTGGTTCGGTGGTGGTCTGATTGGGTCAAGCGTTTTTACCCAATTCAGAAATCGTGGATCTTGCAGAAACTCACCAGTGACCTCTCTAATATGACCCAGTAAAAGAATGATTGAGTGAATGGTCTTATTTAAAAATTTATCCCCATCAAATTTTCAATTTTTAAAAATAATTACTGAGTCATTTTCTTCAACATCCTTGCCCAACAATGAAGTGTGATTTTGAAAGATGATTGATTTGAACTCAAATAGAACAGGAATAAAAATCAATACCGACTCGGAAATTTGACTCAGATCAAGTCGAAATTCAAAAGGGGGAGTCGAAATTGGTTCAAAAATGGGGTCCAAATCAAAGAATTTATATTCACACACTTTCCTCATCACTAAAGTGTGATCATAAGATATTGGTGATTCAATTTCACGGTGTACTGGTATAGGATTCAATATTGACTTCGGAATAGAGAAAAAATCTGGTAAAGATATCGGAGTCATTATTGAATCAAAGAGTGAAATGGAGTCACCAACTTGAGCTTTAGGATCACTCTCAAGCTCAAGTTCAATTTCAGGAAAAGGATAACTTGCTAAAATGTCAAGATGGTTTTCAAAATTTTGGGCAAGTTCAAATGGATGTAATAAAATTAAATCTTGAATTTTTTTCCATGGAAGGAATGTGCATGGGTGAAATGATCGATTCAAGTTCAGAAATTATGGGAATCAAAACTAGCTCAAGAACATTACTTAGTTCAGGTACCACTACATGAGTCGATATTGATTCAAGGATTGGACTCGAATCGCTAAATTGAAGCTCAGGTTCACATTCATCTTCAAGTTCAATTTCAGGAAATGGATAACTTGCCAAACTATCAAGAGGTTGATGTTAGTCAAGTTTAGGTTGGTATGATGAATTGAAGCTGGATTTCCAAATGACATGATTCTTGAGTCATATGAATATCTGATGGACATGGGAACTCAATCATATTCTGCATTATTCGCTCGGCTTCTTGTACGAATTTCATAGTTTTTTCCCACAATGATTTTTCTTTGAATTATGCTGGAAAAAAAACTATATGAATTTTGGAAATTTTGTGGACATGATGAGGCCATCATGTTTTCAAATTATTTTTGGGCCTCTATCGCTTCCTCCAAAGTCCTTTGCAATAATGATTTTTCTTTAATTAGTGGTTCAGGAAAAGAAGGATATGAAGCAAAATCGGGGAATGAATATTGTGAAAATTGTGGACAATGTGGTTGAAAATTTAACTCGAGGGAAGTGAATCCCCATAAACTCTGTGAAGAGTGGAAGTTATTTTGAAAATTATAGTCATAGAATTGGGGATATGGGTCATATTGAGTCAGATAATCCCAACTCGGCATATAAGGTTGGTTCATGTTGTATATAACCGGGTTGGAGTTATCCGAGTCAAATGAGGTCGGGGTGAAATATGAATTCATATTAGGAATGAAAAAATTATTGTTGTTAAATTCATTTCACAATTTACAAAAAACAAACAAACAAACAAATAAGAAAAAGAAAAAGAAAACAAGTATACTAGGGTTGACTTAGACCTAGACGACTTCTAACTGGTTAGACTGTCCACGGGGGTACATTATCGGAATCTGACCACAAGTTAATCGGCCAGGTAGGGGCAAAGATCAGTGGGAGGTATTTGTGCTGGAGCAACGGGCTTAATTGTGTCAAACCACTGTTCTTCGAGGTTTCGCCTCTTAATCCTCAACCTTGGATACCGATTTGACAAGAGTCAAACTCTAACAACTTTCCCCTTAGGTCAATCTCCTAAATGAGTCCGAGATGTCCCTAGGGCCAACATCTAGCAAGTTTTATTTAGGCTTGGGTTGTGTGAGTGGGGAGGTAATTTTTGGGCTAAGGGAGGTAATGACTTCCCTACTTATGTTGTATTGGGTTTTGCCCTTAAGTTCAATTCGTGCAAGTGTGCAATATAGATAAGAATGAACACACAAGGCGAGTAAATCACCCACGTGTTTGTCTTAACTATATGCAATGCAATATGTACACCTCCGTCAAGATCACGACAATACAAGAATAAAATACAGTATATTGGAATTAAAATCGACACGTCCTTAATGCAAATGCCTAAACCGTTTTAAAACATCCAATTTCCGTATTTTAGTTCTTAAATTATTACAGTGCACAGGTAATATAAACAAAAACTAGCAGCAGAATATAAAAATATATAAGAATTTACCCAACCACACAAAAATAAATGTGGACTTCTGCAATACTAAAACTTTAACCTGCACACCACAAAACAAAGAAGAAAAGTTAATAAACATGTGAAATCAAACTGTTCCTATCCCCGACAATGGGGCCAAAATTTGATCGGGGGAAAATCGCGCACAAAAAGTGTATATTTTGAAATCAAGATTTAAAGTGTGTATGCTTTGGCTTCCTCGATACTTTCATTATAACATAGAGGTTAAAACAAGTCGAATTCATAAGGACGAGAGGTCATAGAAGCTTGCACGGTATGTTCACATGTGTGTTAACGATTCTTCAATGTTTGAAAGAATGAAAAGAAAAGAAAACAAAGAATGAAAAGAGAAAAGTACAGTGAAACACAAAGAAGTGGGAAACATAGAAAAGAATGTATTTGTGGTTTTGAGATATATCTAAAATAAAATAAAAGGATAAGAAAATTCATGGTTACTAACTACTAAGGGCTCAACTAACCATGCTAACCTCTTAGTGATAGTTGCCTCACATGTATCCTTGGCCATCACTAGTCCTTGGTTCAAGAGCGTTTCAAAGCACGACCCATACGATAACTTTCATATCTAAACTCAACAAACAAGTGCAAGCTACACTTAAGCCATCAAAACTAAATAAGAGTAAGTGTGGAATAAAGAAATGTTAGCTTGTTAGAGCGTGAGGATGTTAGAGTGTTAGAATCCATCATCATGAGCCATCAATGGCTCTTGCAAGAGCAAGGCCAAGTAGAGGCTATTAAATTCATGTGGATTATCAAGTAAGAACTTAGCAAGTTAGTGGTTAGTAGTTAGTTGCCATGACAGAAAATTAGCTAAACATGTAAAAGGAGTTAGAGAGAAGAAAACAAAGACAGGTAAAGAGAGAACCTTTCATAGATTGTCATCTTCTATTAAAAGCTCTCTTGCTTTTCAACCATGTACCACTCTCTCCTATTACAAGATCTACAAGAAATGAAAAATACAAAGGAGAAAGGAGAAAAACAACTAACCTAAACTACCCTAAACTACAATATGGAGAAGAAAACCCTAAAAACTATCCTAAAAATTACTGAAAAACTCCTCAAACTTCTCCTCTTCATGCTCTGAAAATCCCAGGGTATTTATAGGCGAACTGGGGCACTAGGGTACAGGTACGGAGTAGCGCGTCAAATCTTGGCGCGCGGCTCCGCATCAGAGCCGCGGAAACGCGGCTATGGCCGCGTTGTCGCGGCCATAGCGTGGCCGCGTGCGCGGCGCCGCCTGCCCCGCGCTGTATGTCACCCCTTGTCAGTTGTACTTACTGGTTTCTGGATTTGGGCCCCTGGTTTTGACGAAATCACCCTCCAAAGTAATTGGCTATCTTTATAGGCTTTTAATCACCATTTAAACAGTGATTTTGGGTCTTCTTCTTCATTTCATACCATGGACCTAGAAACATGCAAGAGAGGTATTATTAACAGGATTTAATATGAAATAACTGTGAAGATGTGGTATAAAATATGCAATTTTAGAGACTAATCGGCTATCAACCATCATAAATTTATTAAAAGAAGAGAAGGTGAATCATTTGATTTCAGCATCATTAAGGCATATTCTTTCTCTAGTGCATCCCATAGTTCTTTGTCATTCTTGTACTCATAGTATATGTCGTACAGATTGTCCGTGAGTGCATTAAAAACTCTATAACAACAATAATAGTCTATCTCCTCAAGTTTCATGAAGGAGTGAGTGGAAGAATGAGTTCGAGAGGGAGCCCTAGAAGAATTTTTCAGTAGGGATTGATGAGAGGTCACATGTGAGAGTTTTAGATGATGAAATGGAAGAATCAATGTTTGAGATCAATCCTAAAGTGGTCGACCAATATTTCATTTGATTTGTCCACTGCTTATAATTTATACCAGTGAATTTATAAAGTTTGATGTTTTTGGAATGTTTTGGGTTAGCCACTATATCCGAAAAAGATGCTAGTCTGTGTTCTATATTCAACAATTTTTTCAAAATAAATAATATCAGAATACAAGTTTTATGTTGGCCGATTTAAGATTATGTATGCAGAATAAAAGTGTAGAAGATCTTACTTAATTATAATTGTAGAAATAAAAAAATCTAGCAAGGTACAATATAAGCTAGAAGTAATCTACAAGATGAATTCAATTAACAAAGATATTCTAATGAATTATTTTAAAGCAAGATATATTTATAGACCTTGATCTAAATATAAATGCAATTAAACTAAGTTTAACCAAAATAAAATGTAATTCTGTTTTAAATAAGATAAGCAAGAGTTTTAAAAGAAAACATAGTTGAATGTTTAAAACGAGAAAATTTTGTTGTAAATAATTGTTGAATTGAAAATGTTTTAAATGCAGTTATAAATGCACATTTAAATTCAACAAGATATAAATGTAGTTTTAAATAAAGTTTTAAATAAGATTTAATAAGTTAAACTCAATAATTATAAATGCAATTTTAATGTCTAAGCAATTATGGCAATAATTTACTATTGATAATTTAAAATGGTTTCATGACAATTATTTTGCATGAACTATCAATTCGAAAGAATTGATTAAGCAAGGTAAAATTAAATTATTGCAAAAAGGTATATTGCATGAAATAGGAAATAAAGATTTAAAATAATATTTGTGTTCTAGATTGTTGTTCCTATTTTGTATTATCCTATATTTTTAGATATTTTAGCTTACTAAATTTGAATCTTAAAACATGCAATAACATGAACTAAATATACTGCAATATGATCAAAATAAATGAATAAATAAACAACAAAAAATGAAGCTGGCAAGTGAAGTAGGAGTCGTGCTAGTCACAGCCCTAAAAACAACAAAGACCCGCATTATCGCTCGGGTGTTGAAGCGGTCGCGTCAACTAGGAGTAAAAGATCCCGGACTGTATCAGCACCCGGTGTGAGTGCGAGCACGATTATCCTGCTCAGATGGGAAACAGCCGCCACTAAGAAATAAAATTTAACTTTAAAACAGAGAATAGAACTCTTCGCGTGAAAAAGCACAAATGAGGGAGAGAAGATAATGCTTGTTTTTTTTTTTTTTAGCTTCAGAATTGAGGATCTATTTATAAGTTGAATAGCACCCAGTCTAAATTTACAGATACGGGGCAAATTTAACGCGCTCCCAGATTTCGAGATCTGTAATGATCAGCAATAAATGGTTTAAAGTTTGAATCAGTCAAAATTAAGAGGAAATAGAAATAAAAAAATAAAAAAGAGCTCGTGCAGTGCACTATGCTGATAAGGCAGGCGGCTTGGTGTGCGTGTGGTGTACTCATCTCATATCATATAAATCATAACATAGAAGATGAGGAATGATTGATATTTAAACAATTTCCTTCCTAATTTCATCCCATGTGGGACTAATAAACAGGCTAAAGTGTACACTGTAAGGAAATTCTAGCTTTTTCTTGGTTGTGTCACTCAACCCAACAAGAAAAAGAATGGAAGACCAAATTAAACTCAATCCATTTTGAGTGTTCACTTTTGAGTTTTTGAGCAAAAGATTAAAAAGTTGACCAACTCTGGAATGCTTATGAACTGTACGGATGTTTTCATATGTCATCCTTTGCATTGATACAGATACAGGACATGGATACAACATATAGGGGTATGTGTGCGTGCAGATACGCTAAATCCTGTATATCAATACATCAGTTCTAAAACAGAAGTATACTGATACATCAGTACTGATACAACAATAATCTAGCTATATGCACTTGTGAGTCAATGTTACTTATCTGTGTAGGCTGTCTAAAGTTCACTAGAAGACAAGGCACCAAAAAGGCAGAGTCCCAAGCTCCAGACGCAGGGCTAATCACAACCAGCACTGCAGCACCAAGGCGCGAGGGTCGAAAACCGCGTCTCAGCCAGCACTGCAGCGTAAGGCGCGAGGGTCAAACCCGCGTCTCAGCCAAGGCGCGAGGGTCGAAAACCCGCGTCTCAGCCAGCACTGCACAGCACAAGGCGTAAGGATCGAAATCCGCGTCTCAGCCAGTACTGCAGCGCCAAGGCGCGTGGATCAACACCGCGTCTCAGTTGTAACCGCCCTGGTTATGGGGTCAATCACGGCCCATATAATGGGAAAAGTTAACCCCATTATGGAGTATTTTTAGAGGCACGTTCGCCCCTGAAACCTCTTATAATAGCCCCGTTGCTATGGAGAAACGGTCGGTCAATTTAGAGAGCAGAGAATCCTGAGGAGAAGAACTTGACTTGAGAGCTTCCACAGAGAAGAAAAGAGAGTCTAACTCTTCAGCTAACTTGCTGCGTACAAGTTAATTTTTGCCTACAATCTCTTTGAGATCTTGGTCGACAGAGCTGTGTTACTCCGTCTACCATCCGAAGAGAAGATCCCCAGAAGTTCTCGACGTTCACCCGGTCAACGGAAAAATAGATTCACTTTCCACCGCCACTTGAAGAACTCAGCATTAAACAAAGGGAGGATTCAAGATTCAATATCCTCCCTCCCTTGTAACTGGAGTATAAGTCCGTTGTAATTTTTCAATTGATTCAAGGAAACTTTACGCGAATTTTTCTCCCGTCAAACAAGAGATGGCGACTCCACTGGGAACTACTTTCGTTACTGACGAACAGCTGTGGCGCAAGATGACGTCCTCTACAAGTGGAAAATGGTCGAATCACTTGTCGTAGAATTCGACCAGGCAAAGTATGAAGAGTTCCTCTCTTCTAGCTCCAAGAGCCCAAAGGCCCGCGCCTACCGCAGGGTCTCTACGGGGACTTGCCCCGAAATCCGCTCTGAGCCTCTCTCAGAGGCAGCTGCTGTGAGGGATGTGGTGGCCAATCACGCCATGCGTAATACACGCGCCAACGTCTCTCAGGAGACCCGCGTGGTCAACCTCTCTGGTGTCCAACCAATCCGTCCTCTTCCTCAACACCAGGCCGTCGTTGGTTTCTCTCAACCCCCACGACGTAACCGGAACGCTGAGCGCCGCAGAGGAGGCCGTGCGCGTCAATTGCAAGTTGGAACAAATAATCGTCCAACTGAGGCAGGACGCAAGGTTCAAACCGGCGTCTCTGCCGCACCACATTCGGCACGTGAAATTCGCGTTTGGCAGCCCAAACGTGAGGTTCATCAAGTTGGCTCCTCTGAAGCCCCATTCCCCAGACGCCATGGCGAAACTCGCACTCCTTATCGAGTACAAGAAGCACACGCCTCTAGGCGTGGGGCCCAGCAGCCTTGCATCTCTCAAGCGTCTCTGCCCCGACGTAATAATCAGCAACGCGATAGTCGCATCTCTTCTCAGCAGAGACGCAAGACGCACGTCCTGAAGCCACGACGCGAGAACCGCGTCTCTGAACCCCGCGTCTAGCTGTACAGAGCATGGATGCCTCCTGCCCTCGGCATTACGAGGCTAATCTCTTTGATCCTCCTCCCATGGATCTGAGAGATTATTTGATAAAGAAAAAGAAGTGCTAATCGAATCACTTCGCCATGCTACCACGATGCTCTCTGAGTGTCGTTGCAGTTCAGGTGTAAACCAGCAGTCTCTATTTAGACAGCTGACCCTGATCCCCGATCAGCTAAAAGGAGTCGTTCCCACAGGAGGAGGGTCTTCCTGACACTGAATATCCCGAGCTCACTGCAAACATGGCAAGCAGGAGCAAGGGAAAACAACCTGCAGTCAGCTCCGATGAGTCTGACACTGAACCGGAAGGAGTGTACCGACACACTCGCACCCGGACCGGAGCAATCCCCTCGATTGACTACAATCTTAGCCCGGGGCATTGAGGTGAATGACTCGCATTCTGCTATTGCAGAATCGCAGGCTTCAAACTCTTCCATGGAGAAAGAGGCCTACATATATATGACCAGCACTCCTGAGGAGACCGCCAGGCGCTTGGAGCAGCAGGCCCAGGTCCAGAAGGAACAATTCGAGATGATTCGTGCTCAGCAAGAATCTATCGATTCCCTCAAGCAGATGCTCGCACAGTTGCTTGAAGACAAGAGGAAGTCAACCAACAAGGCCTCCTCTAAGAAGTCTAAAGGCAAACGAAAAGAGGGAGAAAGCTCGTCCTCTGTACATATAGAGGAGAAAGAGCAGTCTACTTCTGATTCGTCTAAATCCTCATCGCAGGAAAAGGACGACCAAGACCAGGGAAAGGTTCATTCTAAAGAATGAATCAGTTGGAGCAACGTCTTGAGGCCCTTACCAACCGGAAAGGCCTCCAAGAAGCAGGAGTGGTCCGGCCATATCCGGCCGAGTGGGACCTGGTTCCATACCCTCCCAAGTTTAAGGCTCCAACCCTCCAAGCATTTGATGGGAAAGGGGTTCACCGAACCAACATATCTACTACTTTAAGTCTCAAATAGGGAATGTGGTAGATAACGATGCCATCCTGGCACGTTTGTTCATCGGCACCCTAAAAGGGCTTGCCTTTGAATGGTTCATGAAACTCCCGGAAGGCTCCATCAAGAATTGGGGCGATTTGGAGAAGCTCTTCCTAACGCGCTTCTTTGAAGATGACTCGGAGGTCAACATGCCTACCCTTTTAGCCACCAAGCAGCGAAAGGGAGAGTCCGTTAAGTCTTTCGTAGAAAGATTTCAGAATGTGGCACTCCGATGTCCAAGCGGTATGACCCAGGTCACCCTGGTGGAAACATGCCGCCATAATCTACAAACCTCGTTCCTCGCCCAGATAGGAGTCGCCGAAAGCCGCACCTGGAAGCAGTTGATCCAATAAGGTGAACAGGCTGAAGAAATTGTTGCCCGGGTCAGGGTAGAAGAAAATAAACCCAGACCCGAGAGGTCAACAAGGCGCGCGCCCAGACACATCCCTCCAACAAAAAGGAAGGATAACTTGGCAACAGAGACCAAATCCCCTGTCAAACCTCAACCGGTTAAGGGAAGTGGCTCTTCAAGCCAACCGCGCGCCAGCAAGCAGTATTCCTTCAAGGATGAACATGTCGACTCGCTCTTCAAATTACTCAACAAGAGCAACAGACTGAAGCTTCATGAAGCCAGGCGCCCTGAAGACGTCGGTAAAACCGATAATCCCAACTACTGCATGTATCACAGGATGTTGGGACACCCCACCAAGAGCTGTTACGTCTTCAAGGACGTCCTTCAGGCTCTGATTGATGCGGAGGTATTAAAACTCCGTCCAGAGCAGAAGAAGGTGGCAGCCAATATGACGTCATTCCTCCAGTTTGGAAGGCAACCTCCAAACCCTCTGGAGTAGTCCCTGTCCCAAGAGGAGAGCTGAGAATGGTCAACACAGACCCTCACCAACAGCAAGGGAAGGGCCTGGTACCCGTTTTCACACCTCGGGGAGAAGTTATGTGGGTTCATCCCGACCTTGTGGATGGCCAGCAATGGACCACTGTAACCAGCAGGAAGTCCAAAGGCAAAGCCAAGGCTACATCCTGTAATGTAGTATGTGCCTCTTCTCGGGAGGCGGAGACTGATGTTCCCTCACTGACCGATTCAGAAGAGGAGACGATAGTCCTGGCCACAGAACCCAGTCAACTGGTGGCGGAAACCCGTTCGGGGCAGTCATATTTGAAAAAGTATGACGAAACGGCGGCAACTTCTCCAAGACCCGCTGCAGAGCCAGCCAAGTCCTCCACAAAACCACCCGTGGAAAGACAGAAAGAGCTTCGATTTTTCAAAGCTCTCTCAAAAGACATCGCGGAAGGATCTACAACACCTTACCGCTTTGATGTCCTGGCTCAACTAGCCAATATCCCGGCCCGGATTACTCTGTATGAGCTTCTTAGGCTATCAAAGTCAACCAGAGAAGCCCTAAAGAGGCCCTGGCTAATGCTGAGTTTTTCATGACCCAGGTGCCGATTCGGCCACAGGAGGAAGATGTTGAGGATTGCCTCCATACCTCCAAAATGCTCCCTGCATCACCTTCACGGCAGACAATATGCAAGTCAAAGGGAAACCTGATCGACCCCTTTACTTCGCAGGGTATATTGGATCATCTGAAGTGAACCGCATTCAGGTAGATCCCGGATCCGCATTGAGCATTATGCCTCGCCGAGTCATGCAACATCTCGGGATTCCTACTCACCGTCTAAGCGCCACCCAGACTACTATTTATGGGTTTAATGCCAATAGTACCCATCCAATGGGGAAGGTCAAGCTCAAATGCCAGATTGGGGACCTAAGGTCGGAGGTGACATGCTACGTCATCGATGCTGACACCTCCTACAATTTGCTGCTGGGATGGCCATGGATTCCTCGTGATTCTATCGTTCCCCTACTCTCCACCAAGTCATGAAATACATTGATGGGAGTGGAAAGGTTGCGAACGTTGATTGCTGAAAGGCATCCGTTCAAGGGAGTTGAGAATTACTTCACAGATTCTCTCCTATATCAAGACTCTGTGGAAACAGATGAAATCCCGCAACCAGAGGAGCCCGATCTGGCAATGAAGCCGACACCGAGCCGGAAAAGGAAGAATGCATGTGGAGCTAGATCCATTGTAACGGGCAGTAATAAGCTCGATGTTGATAATACCTCCGATGATGTAGGCGGATGGTATATTAATGAAGACTTAGATCTGGCGTATTTCTCTGTGTTTGCTTCTGATTCAGTGCCGTCAGACACTAGTACCGAAGTGGATGATGATCTCTGGTCGGCAATGGATGTCTTGACATCGTTGCATGTACCGGTGAAATCATCCTTTGAAACATATCGAGATGTTGGTAGTGCGCAAGAATCCATATCATGGTTCCAGCTAGACGGAAAGGCCAAAGATCAATTTCTTTTCGGACGAGTTGAATCCGAACCAATGACCTGTGAAGAATCAGAAGGCGAACAAGAATCCCCTCAGTTCGGTCATTATGAGCCAAAGGCACTCAGAATGATGGGAAGCATGGGGTATGATCTAACAAACGGACCAGGGTTGAATTTTGGCAAAGGAAGGAGAACGCTACTTCGATCTTTGTGTGCCGAAAGGGAAATCCCCTGATTATTATCATCAAACTCGCAGAGGGTTGGGCTATATATCAACTCCAGCTCCATCAGCCTCTGACTCTGAAGAGTCATTATATCATAATTACTCATCAGGCACGTCATCATGGGAGTCCGATGTTAGTATCGGTAACATCTTCAGAGAACTTTCAGTTAACATGGTTTCAACAAGCCACCTGGAAGACGGAGATGAAGAAATGATCCAATCCGATACAGATCCTTGGATCAAACACTTAAACAATTTTTGGGATACCCACTTTGAACAGCGTGACCCACCCACAGAGGATAAGGTTGTTCAGATCAATCTGGGAGATGAGGCTAATCCTAAGCCCATCTTCATAAGCAAAGGCCTATCACCTCCCGAGAAAAAGGATTTAATATCTCTCGTGCAAGAGTATATAGACGTCTTCGCCTGGAATATGAAGACATGCCTGGACTCGATCCTTGGGTGGCTATGCATCGCCTTAACATTAATACGGACGTAAAGCCTGTCAAGCAACAACAGCGACGGTTCCGTCCAGAAATAATGGAGGTAATTCAATCAGAAGTCAGAAAGCTTATAGACTCTGGCTTCATTAGGGAAGAACAACATCCTGATTGGGTAGCCAATATCGTCCCCGTTGCTAAAAAGAACGGGAAGATCCGAATCTGCATCGATTTTCGTGATCTAAACGAGGCCTGTCCTAAGGATGAATTCCCGCTGCCAACCACAGATGTCATGATTGACAACATGTGGATTCGAGCGAATGTCCTTCATGGATGGATTTTTTAGGATATAATCAAATCAAAATGTATCCTGACGACGAAAAACATACCTCTATCAGGACACCACTGGGGGTATACTGCTACACCGTCATGCCCTTCGGACTGAAGAATGCAGGGGGCAACATATCAAAGGGCCTTGAATGCCATTTTCCATCAGCATATGTGCAAAACAGTGGGAATGCTATGTTGACGACATCGCAGTAAAAAGCCGCGCTAAAGGTGATCATATAACTGATCTAAAGGTTGTCTTCGACGTCATGCGGTCCCATCAATTGAAGATGAACCCCACCAAGTCCTTCCTGGGGGTGGCCAGTGGTAAATTCCTCGGGTTTGTCGTACCTCCACGGGAATTCATTTAGATCCGGGAAAAGGTTCGTGCTATCCAGGAGATGCAACCTCCGAGAAGCCTCAAAGAGCTCAGGGATTGCAAGGACGATTGGCGTACATCCGCAGGTTTATCTCAAATCTCTCCGGAAGATGCCAACCCTTCACCAAATTATGAAGAAGGGTGGGGTGTTTCGTCATTTGGGATAACGCTTGCCAACAAGCATTTGAGAAAATTAAACAATACCTCACACGACCACCAGTCCTTGCAGCTCCGGTATCCGAAAAACCTTTCCTGATCTACGTCCGAGCGATGGATCATTCTTTAGGAGCTCTACTACCTCAGAATGATGATCAAGGACGAGAGCAAAGCAATCTACTATTTGAGTAGAACGATGATCGAGAGCCGAGCATACGGTAACCCGATCGAGAGGAATGTTTGGCATTGGTGTTTGCTATTCAGAAATGTGAAACTATTTAGTAGGCCAGACAATAAACGTCATATCAAAAGTCAACCCCTTGAGGTTACTCATGACAAAGCCTTCATCATTGAACGGCCGGCTGGCAAAATAGGCCATATTGCTATCCAATATGAAATGCACTTTTTACCACAAAAGGCTGTTAAAGGACAAGCTGTGGCGGATTTCCTGGCTGAACATCCAGATCCGAGGGCAGTCAAACTTTATGAGGATCTCCCAGACGAGGTCGCTGAAGCCTGCCAACCCAGACATCCTTGAAGGGCAAGTGTGGCAACTCTTCTTTGACGGTGCATCGAGAACAAGCCCAAAAGGACACATAGTGGCAGGAGTAGGCATAGTACTCGTCTCCCTACAGAACTATGTGATTCCTCGAGCCGTCTCGTTAACCGAGCCTTGCTCCAACAATGTAGCGGAGTACAATGCCCTTTGATTGGGATGCAACTCACCGATGAGATTGGCGTTAAACATCTCGAGGCATATGGTGATTCTAAACTCATCGTCAGCCAAGTTCGCGGGAGTACGAAGTCAGACATGAAGACTTAGGACCCTATTATAACGCAACTGTCTACATGGCCAAGAGGTTCACCAACTTTTACATTGACCATGTACCACACAAGCAAAATGCGCATGCCGATGCACTAGCGTCTCTCGCTGCCTCTTTAGCTCTTCCAGCTGGAGCAGTGGAGAAGATATTTGTCTACAGCCACGACCTGTATTGTCCGAGAATTGTTCCTGAGGACTACCCGGAGCCAACAGGAGATCGTCAAGACAAAGAAGTTCTCGAGTCGTCAGCCGGTCCAGAGCCTAGAGACTGGCGCTTTCCCCTACATTGATTATGTCTTGTATGGCATCCTGCCTGAGGACACCAAAGAAGCGGCTGCCCATTCGAAGGAAAGCCCCCAAATTCTACTATAATGCGATACGGAACATTGTATCGTCGATCGCATGACGGGATCTTGCTCTGCTGCCTTTCACCAAAAGAGGCACAAGAGGTATTGAAAGAAGCCATGACGGTATGTGTGGAGCCCATCAACCTGCCCCAAAACTGGCATATCGACTCCAAAGGTTGGGATACTATTGGCCTAAGATGATCGCTGACGCTGTCACTTATGCCAAGAGATGTCACGCCTGCCAGGTGCATGGCGATTTCATCCACCAAGCACCAGGGGTACCTTCACTCTACGACCTCTACCTGGCCATTTGAGATGTGGGGGATGGATGTAGTCGGCCCTATCAGCCCGCCATCATCAAAAGGACATCGGTTTATTTTAGCAATAACCGATTACTTCTCCAAATGGGCTGAGGCTATTCCTTTGAAGGAGGTAAAGTCATCTGACGTGATCAAGTTCGTTAAACATCACTTCATTACCGCTTTGGGGTACCTCGGCGAATCGTCCACGACAATGGGACCCAGTTCATCAGCCAGGCTTTCCAGAGATTCTGCGCTAAATTCAGAATCAGAGTGTATCCTCAACGGCATACTACCCCGCCGCTAATGGTCTCGCAGAAGCTTTCAACAAAATCATTGGCAAGTCCTCAAGAAATTCGTCTCAAAAAGTCAGCGTGACTGGGACGACAAGCTGGGTGAATGCTTGTGGGCCTATCGCACAAACTGTGCGAACCCCAACTAAGCTACGCCGTTTTCTTGGTATATGGGTGTGAGGCCGTGCTTCCACTGGAAAATCCAAATTCCGTCTCTACGCGTCGCCTTGACAGCGGAGATGACAAAAGAGGAGAAGCATCGCCAGCGACTCCAAGAATTGGAAGCCTTAGATGAAAACGTCTACAGGCCCAACAAACAAATCGAGCTTTACCAAGCTCGGATTACCAAAGCCTTCAACAAGAAAGTTAAAGTGCGAACTTTCAAGAAAGGAGACCTTGTCTTAGCCGTCAGAAGACCTATGGTGATAACACATAAGACAAAAGGGAAATTCAGCCCAAATAGGAAGGACCATTTGTAGTAGAGTCAGTCTACTCAAATGGATCATATCGCCTCATAACCTCAAATGGCGATACACTCATGATGCCGATCAATGGCAGATTTCTGAAGAAGTACTATCCTTAATGGTATTTTTCCGCCGATCAAGAGTACACCTCTGATCAAAACAAGAAAAGTTTCTTCATTAACGTCCGACGCCTCCGACGGTAAGGATAGAGGAAAAATGTTGGCCTTTAAGCCCAACATAAGTCCTCGACAACTCATCATGCTGAGGGGAATAGCATGGCTAGCCCGACTCAAACGGTAGTTGGTAAAGGCATATCAAACCCGTTGACAGCTGAGGATTGCTAAAAATCCTAACGGACATGTTCCCATTTGATCCAACACCTTAACGGTTAAGGATAGAGGAAAATGTTGGCCTTTAAGCCCAACATAAGCCTCGACAACTCATCATGCTGAGGGGAATAGCATGGCTAGCCCAACTCAAATGGTAGTTGGTAAGGGCATATCAAACCCGTTGGCAGCTGGGGATTTGCTAAAAATCCTAAGTGGGTTTAGTCCCACCCTCTCCTCCAAAATCCCTTACCAATTCTCATCCACAGAATGGTAGGTCTACAAAATACAATCATTGCTACGTTAACACTATACCTCTGATAATGAAAATTTTTAATACTCCCTGTGAGTACAAACTTTACTTGTCAACTCTACATGGAGCAGCAAAACTTCAAATTTGCCAAGTTAACACTATACCTCTGGCACTCCAAAACTCACTTGTCAACTCTCATCAATAGAATGACAGGTCCTCAAATTGCTCTTATCATGAGTCAATTACTGTCAAGTTAATACCACACCTCTGACAAATTATTGTTTAAGTTAACAACACACTTCTAACAGTAATCAAGTTGCTGCCAAGTTCAATATTAAACCTCTGACAGTCACCTTCCTTCAGACTTCCATCGAAGCTGAAATGAACGATGCTAAGTTTAATGCTACACCTCTAGCGTCCAAGTCATTGCTAAGTTCAACAATACACTTAAGGCCATGACTTTCCTCGGGCTTCCTTGTTAAAGTCGAGATGACCAATGCCAAGTTCAAAATTACACCTCTAGCATTATCCTCACTGTCAAGTTAAACATCACACCTATGACAGTGACACTTTCAGTTTTCCCAAATGAAAGCTGAAATGCTTCTGAGTTAAGTAACATCACACCTCTGACTCGCATCCTTGTCAAGTTAACATCACACTTCTGACAAGACTACATTTAACCCGTTAAGTTAATATCACACCTCTAACGGTAAAGACTTTCCTAGATCCCCGCGAATCTAGTCTCACTTGTTATTTCATCAACAGAACAACAAGTCTACCTAAAAACATTGTTAGGTTAACATTACACCGTTAACAGTATTTCACTAACTCCCCAACTGATCTTAATCAAGTTAATCCCAAACCTCTGATAAAGGCTCATCTTCCCTGGGGGTACGAGTTCCACTTGTCACTTTCCTTTATAGAGTGGCAGGTCCACAAATTATCCTACCTCTGTCAAGTTAATATCACACCTCTGACAGCATTGTTGAATTTCCTGAAATAAGATTTTTCTACAAACCTTGACTTGTTAAGATTATTATCATATTTTTAGCAAGTCAAAGATTCTTTACTTCTATTCGTCTGACTAAAAAAAAAAACAGTTCAAGACAATAGAAGGAAACAAAAAGGAAAGTGTCACTTTTATTTATATCCAGGCATATGAAAGTGATACAAAACGCTCTCGTATACAATAAGATTGAGTGTTACAATAAAGGAGTACAAAGAAGTCCCTTTCTCTCTCAAAGGTTGCACTCACTCCTTGAAGCTGCTCACAACTCCAAGTACAAGATGTTGAAAAGGCGCCAAAGTAGGATTGAACACTGCGGCGACGATCGGAAGCTGATTGTACCACGATGCATGATGTAAACATCGAAAGAGCCCATCGTTGACCAAGAACAATGGTGTTTTTGAGGTCAAAAGGCAGCAGAATCTTCTGATTCCACCTGACCATCCGAAGTGGCAGGGTATGATCCTTCGTTGATGAATATCTCCACCACCAGAAAGTCATCCAATGAGCATGGAGTTCTCATCGATGTCACTTCTGGGGTAGGTGAAGGGAGAATCTAAGACCATACCCACCACTATATCCACCGCCATCCTCACTCTGACCATGCCATGCCAAGAAGCATGACCGATGCATTGAATCCAAAGAGATCTCGGCAAGTGAGGGCCCATGACTTCTTCTCCAGTGGTCGACCGTCGAACAAGTTCGCTGGCCGATATATTCTCCTAAGGGCCCAGCGAACATGAAAAGGGATGATTAAGTCTACCTGCAAAAAGCAAAAGTTAGAAGATCTGAAACTTAGTATATTTCAACAAGAAAAACTAAGTGGCAGACGCAGCTATGCGGAAAACTGCAGACGCAGGAATGACCCGCGCAGTGAACCAAACTTCTGCCGGCGGCAGAAACAGACGCGATCAAAGCTGTGATACACACAGAAGTCAAACGCAGTTGGTTTTGCATCCGCGTCTAAGGTATGAGGCGCAAAGAGAATCAGATGCGAAAATTGCCATCTCCCTGTTTGACGAACAGGGGTTGCAAAATTCAGGGCTGAAAATTTCATGGCAGACCAGGAAGTCATACCACATCAACCCCCATTAAGGGTTGAACTTTCTGCATCAAGGGCGGATATAAAAGGTGCTCAAGATTCTTGATCTTGAATTACTTGACAGTGATAATCTTCTGGAGAGATTAAACAGAAGCATGATAGCTCTGGGTCATCATCATCCATGGAGGCAAGTCCCAGATACAAGTCCTTGAAGAGAAAAGGCAGAATCGCTCAGAGCATTCGCTCTCAAAGAAAAGCAGTCGAAGTAATGGACTGCTAAAAGGAGAGGGTGAGCCCTATTTATAGGCAAACCATAATGCCTATAATAATGGCTCACTAATCAGAACCGTCAGCTTTAATTCCCGCACAAATATCAGGGCCAATGAAAGGCTGACGCGTGGACTGCCACTTCGGGAAACATCGGATGATGCAAGTCCCAATCGTCAACCTCGACTTGACATTTAAAGATCCAACGAAATCTTTATGACAAGCTGCATGTAACGCCTGGGGAGTTGCACCAAACGCAGGCCCGAGAGCCGCGTCCAGGAACTGGCGTCCCTTTGCGAATTCGAAAATGGCGTCCCTTTTCATTCCAGTCAAGAGAACTGCAACCGCGTCTCTCAGAGTGATTCGAAGCTGCAAAAGGGACCCATTCTGGGGGTCGCGGTTGGAAATCACATAAAAGTGGAAAGCTGCGTCCTGAGACTTGTGTCCTCAACGGAGAAGGCCTATGGCATTCACAAGTATCTTGGAGCTGCGTCTACATGGCGAAATGATAATGGTGTTCCTATCATAAACTCAATATAATTTGAGTTTGCACCAGGTCAAGGACCCAGTGTTGCGGCCTCATATCTATACGTCAGTTTTGAGGAGCATAAGACCGCGTCCTCACAGCATCCTGAATTCTGTACTTGGGCAGAGTTAAGGACTGCGGCCAGGGAGCCGCACCCAAAGCTGCGTCCTTTGCGCCAACTTGAACCGCGTCTCAAATGATAGATCAGAGTCGCATTTCTCAGGACCGCGTCTCCCTATAAATCAGAGCCGCGTTCCGCCCAAGAACTCAGTTCTACCTAAGTTCATTATTCACAGCAGTCAAGGATCACAGTCAAGACTGCCGCTAAGAAATTGGATTCATCTATAGTGGAACAATGAAGATGGAGCAAATTCAAGAGACTTTTATTATTTGAGCCAAAAATGATAAAAGTGATACAAATACTCTTGATGAATTGAGTGTTCTGTCCCTAAAAAAAAAGGGAGGCTAATAATCTTGATTAGCCAAAGAACGAATTTGTTCTCGGAGGCGATGTATCTCGTGCTGACGTGCTTTCTCAGCCTCCTGAGAGCTTGGACCCGCAGCTCCTCATCGGACAAAAATCTCCTCGCAGCCAGTTGCGCTCGTAGGGATTCCAACTTAGAGGAATGAGCAGAGAGTTTTCTTCAACTTGCGTCTTGGCAGCCTCCAACTCTGCCAGCTTCTTCCTGAAAGTGACAAGTTTGCTCATTAATTGCAATCAAGGCCTCCGCCTTGGCTATGGTGGCTCGAGCACTGATATATAACCTGCTCTGCGCTCTGCATGACGAGTTCAGATTCCTTGAATCGCCAATCAGCCTTTGATGGTCAGCCTGGAAAAGTTGGAGATGGTGGGTCTCTTCAGCTATTTGTTCCTCCATCTCCTTCGCTCTTGTTCTTGAGCAGCCAGAAGCCTTCAGGGTGGCCCGGGCCTCGTGAATGAGCCAGCGTCTTTCAAAGACTTAAGTGTTGGCCCAAAGGGCTTATCACTATAGTTTTGATGATGATCAACTCAGTTAGATATACTCATGATCTTGTGTTTAATTAGTGACAGATTTTTTATCAAGATCTTAGTAGGTGCATAGCTTCAACAACAAAGGATTTGAAGTCAAGTTTGGAGCTAGCACGGGTTTGGACACAAGTCAAGAAGGCTTCAAGTGAAGATTCAAGAAGATGAAGACTTGTGTCTAGGTTTGTTTTATAAGATTTTGTTTTAGATAAAATGTAAAGGATAGAGTAGTTGGTGGATTACTCAAGTACATACACAACACTCTCTTGATTTAGTTTGTTTTATAAAAGAATTTTTATTTGAAAAATACCGGTTTAGTTTTGGAACATGTTTTTGGTTAAAGAATATTTATATCACATGTTTAGTGCATAATGTCAAACATAGATATTTCACAATGTTTGTGTAGGGATCATATCCATACACTCTATGCTTTAAAAGTTGTTTTAAATATCTTGTTTTTGTATTTGGAGAAGTTTGGAAAAGATAAGTTTTAGAAAAACCAGTTTTGAAAAATACTATTTTTCATTTGAGCCAATATTTCCAACTTACAAAAATAGTCCAAATCTTTGTAACACGCCTTGATTTTGTGCAAGCAGTTTGTTTATCAAAGTATATGGTAAAACTATTTTTATAGTTTTTCAGTATTTTATGGGATTTTATTTCAATCAAAAAGACCTATTTTTAAATCCCTTAAGTTTTCTGACCAGAGCTGGCTGACAGGCCAGGTCGGTCGACCGCACCAAGGGCCCGATCGAACCTGCGGTCGACTGACGTGCACAGAGCCGTGCATGTCTGGCAGCACAGTGGGCCGGCCGACCGGACGGTCGACCGGACCAGAGAGCCTTGCTCTCTGTATCTGGGCGGTCGACCGAGACGCGGTCGACCGGTAGCTCCAACGGTCGAAAATTCGACCGTTGACGGTCGACCGGACGGTCAACCGGCAGGCTTGACAGACCCCAACGGCTAGTTTTCTGAGCCTATAAATTTGAGGGTTTAGGCATGTTTTTCACCAAGATTTTTGGAGACTTTTAGAGCCAGTTTTTCCTACTCTTTCAAGAGGTTTTCTCCACATATTTGAGAGCAAATATTTCCAATCAAAAGGAGAGTTTTATCAAGAGTGTAAAAAAAGAGATTTTCTTGAGTTTTCTCCTCACCATTCTCATCCTGGTTTTCTCACACAAACACTTGAGCAATCCATAGACATATTCATCCTATAGGAGTGTTGTAGTGAGATTATTTTTAGGTGATCAAAGTGTTGTGATCACCAAAGACTTTTTGACTTTGAGGAGGCGGACAGTGTGTTTCGCGGTGTTTAGAGTTTGTGTTGAACTCTTGGTTTGAGGTGCGGCCTCAGCGAGCTACGGGGCTTGCGGTGTACGGGACTAGAGAGTCTGAGGGATTGTAGGTGTTGCGGCACCGGGGAGTGATCCATTGGGATCAAGTATAGTGGAAATCCTTCGTGTGTGTCGAAGGCGGGGATGTAGAGCAAGTGTGCTCGAACCTCGAAACAAATCCCTGTGTTTGCGATTGCTCACTCTCTCTCTCTCTCTTTGTCTCTTTTATATCTTGCTGCTTTTATTGTGCTTATCTTTACAGCTTGATATATTATTTGTGCTTAATTGATATATAATGCTTGGGATTGTTTGCTAACACTGTATTTAACCAAGAGAGCCAACGCGGCACCTCAACCTTAACTAGGGGAATCTAGAGGAGTTTGTCCAGAGCCTTCACGGGAAATTCGGCAACACTCTTGTGTATACGTGGTGTTTAATTTAAGATTTTAGTTTAGGTCATAATAGTTTTTACTTCCGCATTATTTGGATTTAGTGATCATTAGATAGCCATCACCTATTCACCCCCCCTCTAGGTGACTTACAATTGGTATCAGAGCCAAGTGCTCTGAATGGGTCTTACAACCTAGAGTTGTTGACACGGAGGAAGGGTGGCTGGTGTAAACGTTTCCTTGAATCAGACGAAAAAATTACAGCCGGCTTAATCTTCCGGTTACAAGGAGGGAGGATGTGAGCCTTGAATCCTCCCTTTGTTTAAGGCTGGGTTCTTCGAGTGGCGGTGGAGAGTGAATCTTGTTCTCCGTGACAGATGACTGTTTGGACCTTCGGGGATCTTCTCTTCGGTCGGTAGAGGGAGTAACTCAGCTCCGTCTACCAAAACTCTAGAAGAGGAGGTAGGCGAAGAGCGGCTAGTACTCAGTAAGCTCGCTGAAGGGTTTTCTCTCCTCTGTCGATGATCTCTCCTTTTTTTCTCGGAATCTCTCTTTTGCCCGATAATCGTCGTCGTCCTTTCTTTTTTTTTGTCCCCAATAGTGACGGGACTATTTATAGGGTTTTTAGGGGGTGATCGTGCTCCCTAAAAGTGCTCCACGATGAGGGCCAACTTCCCCGCTACATGGGCGGTGGATGGCGCCATAATCGGGGTGGTTACAACCAAGGTGGGGGCACCTTGTTGCTGAGACGCGGGTTCGGGACGACGCGCCTGATGCTGAGACGCGGCGCTTCGGGCCGACGCACCTTGATGCTGAGACACGGGCTTCGGGCCGACGCGCCTTGATGCTGAGACGCGGGCTTCGGGCCGACGCGCTTGATGCTGAGACGCGGGTTCGGGCCGACGCGCCTTGATGCTGAGACGCGGGCTTCGGGCCGATGCGCCTTGATGCTGAGACGCGGGCGTTGAGCCAACGCGCCTTGATGCTGAGACGCGGGCGTTGAGCCAACGCGCCTTGATGCTGAGACGCGGGGCATTGAGCCAACGCGCCTTGATGCTGAGACGGGGCGTTGAGCCAACGCGCCTTGATTGTCACATTTAGCCTTGCGCCTGATCTTGGATCCCTGTGTTTTGGTGGCTTGTCTTGTGATTTTTAGACAGCCTACAGAACCCCCTCCAAAGTTTTCGACATTCCGCAGTTAACTGGGACGGATTTCGAAATACTTTGGACTCTAGTGAGTTCGCCTTCATGACTAGACTGTTGATGCTCCGGGTTTAATCTTATCTGGAGTTGGTCTTGGAGACGTGATGTACTGTTGAACCTTTGAAGCCCCCAGAGTGATCATGTTGAGTGTCTAGATCACAGTCTAAACCTTCCCGATTGCTTTTAGTCTGTCACTGGCGCGCTTTAAGCCAGGAGTGGTTGGTCGTCTGCTTGCGTCAGTGTACTGTTGAACTGATTTTGCAGAAGCAGGAGGCCAAACGCAGTTCTTTTTCAAAAAGCAGAGATGGTACTGCTGTAAAGGCGCGATTTTCTGTAACGTGCGTCCTTGGCAATGGAGACGTGACTGATCTTCAGAAGGCAGACGCAATATTTGGCCAGGCTGGAAGGACGCGAATTTCTTAGAGAGACGCGACCTTCCAAATGCATCATGGAGAGGCTGACGTGGCATGTCCATCGAGGAGGTGCGTTTCTCTTTGGGCGCGAATTCTGGCCATGTCATGATTACGCCGCCAGCTGGCCTAGGGAACCGGCGAAATTTCGCCTTTTGACGCGCGGATTCCTGGTTCATTAAATGAACTGCTCCACGTGTCGACTGCTGACTCGTGGCGGGGTTGCGACGCATGATCTTCTCCGTTCAGAAACGATTTGGTTACACGCGTCAAGCGGCGACTCGCTGCAGCGTCTACCGGGCCACACGCCGCGTATCTTCGCGAATTCCCTGTGCCTATAAAAGGCAACAGTTGGAGAGAGCATCTTCTTCTCGAACGCGCTTACTCAGAGATTTAAGAGAGTTCTCTTCTCCATTACTGCTCATCTTCTTCATTGACCTCTGATCACAAAGGCACCCAAGGCCAAGCCGACGCGTCGTCCTCTAAGGCGACCATTGCCGAGGGCCCAGAGGGGCAGCTCCTCCTCTGCACAGGACGTCGTTCTCCCAGGTCTCCAAGGTAAAGGCCTCTTAGGCGGAAGTTTCGCCATTAAAGAAAGTTCAAAGAACTTTTAAGAACCCTTAACACGTGAATTTCAAATCGTGTTTGATTCCCAGACGCAGTCTTTGGGATGATAACCGAGGCGCGGGTTTGGACCCTCGCGCCCTTGAGTCCTACGCTTCAGATTCTTCACTTAGAATATTTTCTATTTGTGAAGGGTTCAGACGCGGACTTAGTTTACAGAACGCGGATTTGATCCTTGCGTTCTGTTTCATTCAGTGCTGATTTTGATGAATCTGGCACCCGAGTCCAAGTACTTCGACATCTGGGGATGTGAAGGAGGGAGTTACCCTCCTTAACTTCTGGCGATTATGGTATGGAAAGGTTAAGGTGGATAACTCCCTTCTTTTCGCACCCCAGAAGTGACATCAAGGAGAATGTTGTGAGACGCCGATCCCATAGGTCTGGACGCGGATTTGATAATTCCTGCGTCCAGTGCCTCTTCTGCGTGGATGCGCAGGTCTGGACGCGGATTTAATAAACTCCTGCGCCAGTGTCTCTTCTGCGTGGATGCGCAGGTCTGGACGCGGATTGATAATTCCTGCGTCCAGTGTTCTCTTCTGCGTGGATGCGCAGGTTCTGGACGCGGATTTGATAATTCCTGCGTCCAGTGTCTCTTCTGCGTTCGGATTATGAACACTTAGCTTTTTTTTTTTTTTTTAGCTTTTTTTTTTCTATGCTTTTGATAGAGTATCTAACTAAGTGTCCTTTTCTTTGCAGCGCCACGCCCTGCTACTTCACTCGCCAAGAAGTGCCACTTTGGCATGTAGGTGGTGCTGACCAGGATTTGACTTTTGTATTACAAGGACCGTTCCTGTGACTGCTGACAAGTCACCGGATCGCAGAGAGAGGCTCTCAAATGTTGACATGAGAACCCTTCGGGTGTTTATAACTGATGCAGCATTCGCAACAGATGACTGGCATCAAGCTGGAGAAGCCTGCCTCTTCTTCGGAGATCGTATCCACGAGGGCGGCCATAGCGTATATGACGGAACTTACAAATGGCTCCGGCAAATAAAGGGTGGAAGATTCTTTCTTCCAGACAGGAGAGGATGTTCCGCTGTCCTACCTTCCAGCATATGTCCGTCCCTCGGAAGATGGAATGGGACCTTGCTCGATATGTTCCCGAGATCACTCTCGGTGATTTGGGCTCCCACAAAGTATACCGTCATGATAGCCATGACAGGTCAGTTATCGGCCTTTTCCCTGGGTCGCGCAAGACTGAGGTTCCAGCTGGGAGATACCACAACTTGGCACTACCTTCCTCAACGCCTTCATGGAGGCGGAGGGTGACTACCCGGTTGGGTTTCGTGCGCCGGGGTGGGTTCGTTCCACGGGAGAACTATTGGTGGGGCAGAATGGTCGGCTTTGTCCTTACCGAGCTCGGGGGTCTGCTAAAGCGCGGGACTGTACTCGACAGTCAGGGGCCGTGCAGTGGGGGATCCCTCAAAGCTCTCAGAACTTCTTCGGGATTCTAGAGCGGTTATATCCTTCGACGGGACGTTCTTCACTCCGGTCGGAGAGATGGGCCTTGCTCTGCACGAGCTGCACGAGGTCTCGGGGGCTGTCGACAGGGGATATTCCCTATGAGGAATATGTCCCGACCGCTGTGGAGCTTCGCTATGTGAAGGAGGAGTTTCCCCTCATATATGAGACCTACTGGGAAGTGCTATGCACTTCCACATTTGCGGCCAGATAACCAAATGGCGGTCGCAGGGAGTCAAGCAACTGTCTTGGGCCAGTTACTTGTTCAAT